>JBAMHZ010000056.1:6452264-6488276 GCA_037177395.1 Alpinia galanga | reverse complement strand
CCCGTCTGTAAGCTTCAGCCTTACGAGCCTACTTGCTGTGGCAAGAGCTGGGGGTCTTCCAGAGATATCTGACCAGGCTCCGGTCAAGGTTTCAGTTCCTGGTCCACCACCATACCACCAGTTCTTCCCCTTCTGTGGATGTTCCCCATATGGAGGAGAGTGTCAGAGAATCCCCATGGTGCCCTCTTCTTCCCTCTCTCTATCTCTTTCCATCTTTCTATCTAACTCTTTCTCCATTTCTTCCAATTTTTCTCTTTTTATTTCCAACTTTTTCTCCCTTTCTTCCTCTTTTTCTCTCAGTTTTTCCTCTTTTTTCTCTTTCTTATAAGGGTTGAAGGAACCATAAATATGTTGTTGTGTGATTTGGCAGCAGTACTCTATCTAGTTACCAAGTGTGTTGCCTTTCTTTTGAAATAATCCTTCTCCAAGCAGGTTGCTGGAATTCTGTTGGCAAAGAGCTTTGTCTTACCATGATATTTAGTGAAAATTTGATTTCCATGGTTTGAATTGTTCATTTATCTGATTCATATTCTTTGATTCATAAGTCAGTAGCAACTTAGATTATGGCTGCTAAGCTTTCATACCTAGCCTCATAGCTTGTGCCACAGCTTAAAATGGAAATGTACTCTAGGAGCTATTCTGCTAATGCTGACTTGCACTAACTTGGCTCTGTTGTACCTTACTCTGGGATCCACCACTATATAGAGTTAATTGTTCTCTATTGGATCATCTCGTGGAGAAGTTCTCCTTGTAGCTCTATGAGGGAAATGGACTAGACTTGATTTTTTTTTTTTTTGTTGCGCATTGCTGATAGGGTTGTAAATGAACTAGATATGCATGAGCAAGTTTAGTATTCGGTTCGATAAAACTCGTTTATGTTCGTTCAATAGATAAAAAAATATACAAATAAACAAGCTTGAATACTAATAAACTTGGTTTGTTAACATTCATGATCAGAGTTCACGAATAATTATGAATAAACTTATTTATTATCTCGTATAAAATTTAATTGTTAATTTATTTATTAATTATTTTATCCAAGTACATAGTATTTTATAAAAATTTATAATCTTAAATTATTTATAATGTATTAAAAATAAGAAAATAATATAAATGTCATGCATTAGATAAATGGTTAATTTAATTTATAAAGATAACAACGTTGTTAGTTGAGTTTGATAAAAAGCTTGAGCTCAACTCGATCTCGATAAAATTTTTAATAAAATCAAGCTTGATAATTAAATAAACAAGCTTGAGCATGGCCAAGCTAGGCTCGGCTCATTTACATCCCTTGTTGGTATCTACATAACCAGAGCAGCCTTTTCTTCAATGCTTCTGGATACCTCAATATCCTTTATAGGTCTTTGGTTGGTCAAGACATTGATGTAGGACGGTTGAGGTGCTTCAAATTTTCCATTCACTATTTTTCCTATAAATTAAACAATATTCATCCATGTATTTATCAATCCACCCATGCTATTCTATCCCTCCATTTTTCTCATCCTATGGGATAAACATCCCTTCAGTGGCATTTCCTTTTTTTCTCTTATATCAACTATATGGAACAGAAAAAATATCTTAGTTTGAATCATAGGTAGCATGGAATCATCCAATGACTCACTCCATAATTGGTGTTTAAGTATATTGTGTTACTTATTTCAGTTCCAAAAGGTTCATAATATAACTGAAATCTTTCTTGCATGCAGATAAGAAAGGAGGCACTTTGGGCTTTATATGCAATGGCACCAGATAATTATGAAGCAATACTTACAGTTTGTCACTTTAAGCATGACTCTTTTTGCAAAATTCACTTTTTTGTTAGACTGGATTTTGGTCATTGATCGATGGCTGGATAATTCTTGACAATCAACCTGTAGCTGGTGCTTTAGCATAATTGTTGGTTATTGAATCTTGGCTAAAAATATCTAGTTAGCTTTATCTCCCTTTAGTAGATGTTTCTTGATTAAGGGGCCAAATAAGCAGTCTAGTATATAGTGCATTTCTTGAAATTTCCCATTTCCATTGTCAAGTATTTTCATACTTCAATAAATCTTGGCAGGTCATGAGTAACTTTAAATGCTCAAATCAGTATTTGCATATTACCATATAACATATGGTCAATTGATTGATATCGAATATCCCAAATTGTTTCATGGTTTACCTTCACCTACTATGAAATAGTTGAATTGTCTTAATTAAGAGTGTTAGAGTTGTTATGCTACTAGTGTAGTGGATTTATTCCCACTTTGGTTTATGGTTTTATATGAGGTGTTATATATGTGTGTGTTCTGTGCCTGTTGAATTTCACAAGCAATACTACATTCTCCTTTCCCCAAATTCTACAAAATCAAGCTTGTTATTTCACTAGACAGCATGCAATTTCACGCCTGAATTTTTATGTTCTACCATCTAACATGCTTTGAGGTAAAGCTTTTCTCTTCATTGATCAACAGTGGAATTTTTTGTACTGCTTGTCAAATTTCTAGCTGTTGCATCCTATCTGTCATTAAAAATGCTTGGCTAGAGATCTTCTCTGTGATTAGTTGGGGATGTTGGAGGCCTATTCATGTTCTTCATCAGTTATTGGTTTTGATTTTCACACGTTAATTTGGATTGATTTCAAAGCATAGTGTTTAGTTCCCTTGTGATGTATTTTCAAGTTTGTGGATGATTACTTCACATCATTATGGAAATATACCTCATCTAGGCTGTCTCTAAAAACTTGTTTTTTAAAAATGTCTAGAACTTAGCTGTTTAGGACTGCTGAACCAAGGCTTAATATATGTGCAGCTAAAAGTTTGATACCAAGTTTCTGGTTTAGTGATTCTTCCACTTTTCTTATCCTTTAACAAGTGGTTCATTAAGAAAGATATTTATTCCTTTTGCTTTGAACATATTTTTCTATATTTAATGATTTTACTTAAATTTAGTAACGAATTGATAGTTACAACGCCATCATTTACTTTTGTTTGAGGCATGTGGCTTTTTGGTACAGGATGTATGTGTTCCTCTGTCAATGCTGGCAGAATGCATATCGAAATCTAAGCAGGAGCTTGATGCATCATCATTAATGTGGTAAGTTCTGTTGAGAATATCAAGCACTTCACTGAATTATGATGTTGGATGGAGTTTCTGTTGGTTTTTTTTTTCCAGTAGAAAAAATTTTTCTCAAGTTATATTGGGTGCCTAATGTTTCATTTTGCCTCTCAGCTTTGTCATAGCTCATGCTGGTGATGGTAACTTCCATGCAGCTGTTATGTTTGATCCAGATCAGAAAGAACAACGCCAAGAAGCAGAAAGACTGAACAGTTTTATGATTCACACAGCCTTATCCATGGAAGGTTCTTATTTAATTTGAGTTATACTCCTCCCATTAGTTTGCACACAACCATAACAAGATCTAAGATTTTGTTAAAAGTTTCTATCTAGAAAGAAGGTTTCTTTCGGACGGATAGTCATGAACTTATGGCAGTCATCAGCTGTTATTTTTTGCATTAATTGATCTTTTTTTGGCTTTTCTATTTCTCTCGTCTAAGATGAAATTAGTTTTATTAGAATGCATAACAAAATATCACCTTTTGTGAATCGAAACATTCGAGATTTTCCTCATCTCTACTTGGGATAATTCTTCCTTTGGTGGCAGGAACTTGTTCTGGAGAGCATGGTATTGGCACAGGGAAAATGAAGGTAGTTTCTGTCACAAATCCATATTTTACTGTTAAGTATCATTCATTTGTCACATGACTCTTAAAAAACAATCAAAAAAATTGCAAATGTTTGTGTTACTTCACCTTTTATTTCATCTGTTCTTCCATAATAATTTTCAATTTAGTTTGACGCATCAGTTTCTCCAATTGTTGCAGTATCTGGAAGAGGAGCTTGGAATTGGGGCATTAAGAACAATGAAACGCATAAAGTCTGCGTTGGATCCCAACAACATCATGAATCCTGGGAAGCTAATTCCTCCTCATGTCTGTATTTAATAACTTTGTTGTACACTGAAGAGGGAAACTTTCATTTCACCTTCCCAAGTTTGTAGTATTTTAATAGCTCCATAAATAACATTTGTCTATATTTTATATTGGCTACCAGTTTGACACAATCCTTTTTTTTTTAATCTGGATTTAGGAGTCGAAGTTAATTAATACAATAGCAATCACAATTAAATTCATCCGTGATACAGTTGTTCTCCTACCTGCGGGTCTTGATTGGTAGAATTGGTTATCCATGATACGGTCGAAGTTAATTAACGTCAATCTGAACAGAGGAAAAGGAATGGTATTTGGCGGATTTAAGTCTTCTATCACATCAAATAAATCAATTAAAATGGACAAATAAATTGGTTTATGTGATTAGTATACGACAAATTAGTTGAATGCTAACGCAGAGAATGAAATCCAACCTATTCTATGCAGATAAGAAAATATTAGAGGGTATGAAGTTAAGAGAAGAATATTTACATAGATGAATTGATTGTGTCTATTATCTTTTGAAAATTCACAACTATTTTTTCATTTTTATTGCTACTCTCAGTATAACTGATTGACCTTTACTTGCCTGCAGAGAGGCCAGTATTTGAATTATGATCATGCATACCAACTATATAACTCAATTTAAATCCATGGATGGACTTGGGTAAAAACCGATTAGGCTAAGCCAATAGGCTCAAAGGACTGAGTCAAGTATGAAACTCACAAGTCCAAATTAGATAAGAGAATTGTTAGATGAAAAATTCAGTAATAAAATTGAATGGAAAACTTAGAAAGCTAAATTAAATAAGAAGTTTAGAAGGTCTAGGTCGAGTGGAAGGGGGAGGATGCTTTGAATTTTAAGTTTTGAGAAAAAGCAATAGAGCACAAAATGAGATATTAAAATTTGTGTAAAGAATTCGTTAAAAACAAATATTAAAATTTGTATAAATATATTTTAACGATTTTAATTCTTTTCCTCAATGTAAAAAAACAAAAGATCTAAACTAAAAATGGAATAAAAAAACACAATAATATATTGAATTGGAAAGACGGATTGGAATCTGTTGTATTGAATTATCCGCTTGCTTGTTGCGGCTGCGCTGCGAGTCGCCGAGCTGTCGTTGGGGGGTGGGAAAATGGTAGCAGGCCTTCCCTACGCTGCTGCTCTTGTCTCCGTACCATCAGCTACAGTCAATAGCAGAAGAAGCATTCACCAGTTCAGCTCCACCTCCTCCTGTTGTTCTTCCCCTTCGTTCCTTGGCAGGTGCCCATGGCCTCGACCTTCTGCCGTCTTGTTCCCGACGCCCGCGGTTGTGAGGCGGAGCACCTGGGGTTTCTCGGCCTCGTGCTGCATCCCGCTCGACTCCAAGAACACTGCCCCGCTTTCGACAAAGCTTTATGTCAGCGGTACCATCATTTTTTCCCCTTTTACCCGCCTTTTGTTGTTGATATATATATATGTATATATCGATCCGATTACAAATTTCGTTCTTTTTCGTTAACTTTTTTTTTCATTATTGGTCTGTGAAATGATGAGTGTTAACATTGCTTCAAAAGGATAATATTTCAGGAATCCATTTGTTTGTATACGGAATTATTTGAATTGAAACATCAAACCTTTATACCATAGCTGCAAGTCAGTTATCATGGATTTAGCTAGTGATACGCAGATTATTCTGCTCTTTAAATAGAGGGATAAACAACGTGGATACCTACCAATGTGAATTTATCAGACAGGAATCCAGGTACAGAATAGTTTACACTTTTTTTTAATTGGACGAAACATTTCATTTTATGATTGTATTCGATGAGTAAAGACCCATGATCACCACTAAAAATTAAGGATTGGAGCTTATACAACTTTTGAAAGGTGATATGGGAATAATTATCCATTAATTAGGTAACCATAGGATGGTTTACTCATGAACTATCTGTTGAGACAGCAACACGCCCATGTCGTTGTGTTTGAATGGTGTTTTGATATCTTTAACAAAAAGTTTAAGTTTCGCTTGCTCGCAGAGCTTGGTGACTCAATACATTTGAATTCGTCTGCTAGATGACTCGACATAGTCGAGTTGAGAGGTAACTGGTTCATTGACTCAATAGCCTGATATAAAGGTGAACTCAAAAGATGAGAGGAGAAGGATGGTATGCAGAGCAAGTTCGCAAAACTTGGTGTATCACTGGTTCGTTGACTCAATGGCCTCACATAGAGGTAGCTAGACTTAGAAGTTGAGAGGAGAAGGATGATATGTGACGTAAGTTCGTAAAGCTCATGGTTGGTTTGTTGACTCAATGTACTGATATAGAGGTGGACTTAGAAGGTGAGGGGAGAAGGATGATATGTGGAGCAAGTTCACAAAGGTTGGTGCATTCGAGTATTTGAGGTCCGATGTGAGGTGTACTTGGAAGGCAAGGGGTGAAGGATGATATGTGAAGCAAGTTTAGAGCATTTGTAGTCCTAGAGGCTGAAGGTTAGTTGTACTTTAGGTTGACCAGTATGTTTTGATGTTACACATAAAGGATCTAAATTAGGTTTATCTTGTGTTCCAATATGTGTGTCGATTATCTAGGATCTTGACATGTTGCTTGTAAAGTTGAGGTTGACTTGGAGCTTGGCAGGTTGCTTATGACTCAAATAAGATCTAGATGGAAGACAGCAGGTTAAGGTTGAGTAGGAGCTTGGCACATGGTCAAGTTGGTTGCTAGTTTGATGGCTTAGAGACATAGAATGAGGTGCACTTAAGGCAAAGTGAAAGATAGATGTAGAAAGTTTGAAAGGCTCAGTGCATATGAGGGACCAAAGAGCTAATCGGTTGAACTCAAGGGTGGTGAAAAATATCAATGACATTAAAAACTTGAAGACATGCAAGTTGTGAGTGATTTCAAGCAAATATAATCTTAGCTTATTTTTTAGGCAAGATTTACCTAGTGATTTTTATGACAAGAAATAATAATTTTTTTAGGTCATAGTTGTCATTTTAGCATGTTCTCAACTTAAATAGAGATCTTCAAGTAGATTCAGTCACCTGAACTGTTGAGCCACTCAAAAGTCAAATGTGAGTGTACTATTTGGGAACATAAATTTTGTGTTTTGATTACAGTTGATTCAAGAAAGGATTTCAGTCATCTAACGGAGCTTAGTCAACTAGGTTGTTGATTAAAACATGTTGTTCTCTATTGGGCTTGAATTGATTAGAGAAGATTGTAGTTGATTGAAACTCTATCTATTGGAGGATAAGCTTGATATCATAGCAATTGGAGTCAACTATAAATGGTTTGAGTTAATTGTAGGTTTGAGAAGTCAATTGTAGAGGTTTTGAGTTGATTGGCAAACTAGATGTTAGCAAGTTGAAATCGACTAAACTTGGGTTGAGTCAACTCATTGTTTCATTATCTGTATTCATTGATGCGACTCATTGTTTCATTATCTGCATTTTAGTCAACAACTAAAATTAATTAAAAATAATTATTTGGGTTTGATTTGAGTTCAGGTTGCAACTACAAATAGAGGTGCAAAGGGACCTTGATTAATCAATTAAGTTACGACACAATTATAGTGATATTCACTTTCTCTTTTTTCCCTAAGAACCTCCAAATGCCTTTAGGAGCTTGAATTCAACTAGACCTCAGCTCTTTTCTTGCTTCTGATCCTTTAAGTGTTTTTTTTCCTTTTATTTTTCCTTGAACTTATTTCATTATTCGTAGAGAAAAAGAAAAATAGCTACTTTCTTTTTGAGCTTTCATTATTTATCTTGTATCAATGAAGTCACTGTTTTGTAAGAGCTTTTCTTGGCCTCTTGAGAAGGAGATTTTGATGATGGATTTTGAGCTAGAGATGAAGGCCATAAAACATTTTTGTGGAGGGCTAAAAAGGGAAAACGAAGTTTTATCTTTGTAAGCCTACATATAGGAGTCTACGAGTGCCCTTGTTAAAGGAGATCAATACTAGAATTTTAGAGATATTTTTATTGAACCTTATTAAACTTTTCATAAAACTCAATATGAGCTGAAGTAATTGATATGAGACTAATCATTTATTAAGAAGGCAACAACGTGATAGTTAACGTGAGGATTGCATATCATTAACTAGGATAAGGTTACTCTATCATTGACTATTAATGAATCAAGACTAGTCATATATGTGACAAGGAAGGTGGTTAGGAAGCTATTAGATAAAAACTCAACTAATGTAAGTGTTCATCCATGCCTTAGTCTTACATCAACAAGGCACAGTCATAAAAGGCCTAGATAATAGAGTCGAGGGAAGTAGTAAGAAATACTAATAACCAAGGGAAATTTTTTGAATATTATTTGTCTCCCCTTTAGATGAAGGCTTGGTGCAATGGTAAAATTATTGTCGTGCAACCTTCTGGTCATGAGTTTGAGTTGTGAAAATCATAGTTTTAAATCTTGATTCGTGATGGGCGGTATGGGTAAAATTTATCATTTCTTTCGCTGCCCGACACCATAAAACACTGGCACTGTGGGGTCACTGCAATCGGCGCGTGGCTACGGCAGCCTCCGTATGGCCGTGGATTTTTTATCTGAGAGCCTTTTGTTTTGATAGCAAACTGCATTGTAATCATGTGTATCCTGTTGCTAACCTATCCTGGTACATGGATTTGGTAGTTGACTGTGTGCTGTAGAATGTTGTTAGTTAGTGTTCAGCAACTTCAATCGGAATGAGATGCATTCCTTGGTGCAATTTTTGAACCAATTCCACTGACGATGTTATTTGGATATCTTTGGTCAGGTTTTCAGTTACCAATCTGTAAACCAGGTATGCAATAGAGAGAATAGGCACCAACCATGGTATCTATTTCCAAAAGAACTGAGAATAGATAAGAGATGGAGCAGAAGAAGTGTCATAAAAGTTTTCCTAAGAGACACATGATGATATGGCAGTCCACTAGAATGATTTCTATAATATTTTATGTTAGTCGGCTTCGACTAATGCATGTGTTATATTGTTTTGTTTTGTTGGCCACTTCTGGTCATAGATGCATGTCTCTTGGCCACTTTGACTTATAGTTTCCAGGACTATATGTTGATATACAGTCTTGCCGTTTTTTATGATCACTAGTATTTTTTCTGCTTTCTAGTTTATTTCACCTTTTTTTCCACATCAGTTTCCCCTTTTGCTAGTTGATTAACAACGGATTAGCACAGATTCTACACTTTATCTCATACAGCAATGCATAACATATTTTAGGATTAATACTCTTTAAGTTTCTTCTTCCAGGTCTTTCGTTTCGCACGACCGAGGAAAGTCTCAGGAAGGCTTTCCAAAATTTTGGCCAGCTTGTAGAAGGTAATCAATCATGTTTTCCCTTTTGTTTATATATGTATACGCACACATCTGTGATTGTCATTGATCTCACTTCACTTCTTTGTGGTGTTTCTGCAGTTAACCTAGTCATGGACAGAATAGCAAATAGACCAAGATGCTTTGCTTTTCTTCGTTATGCCTCGGAAGAGGAATCCAGAAATGCCATCAAGGGGATGCATGGAACGGTAACAACTAAACATAATTGTTTGCTGTTCCCATCTTCCCAGTTAATTGTTTTCTCTTCGATTTTGTTAGTTCCTTGATGGGAGGGTCATTTTTGTGGAAGTTGCAAAACCAAGGTCAGAAGTACGCCAGGGTCCGAGACAATCTCCAAGGCGATATTGAGTTGAGCGGCTGCAATTAAAACTTGAGATCTGTTTGTTCCTCAAAAACCTTTGTTTCCAGTAACTATGAACTCTAACAGCACTGCAGGATTTGTTGTGATGTTGTTTACACCATTACATTTCCACTTTCTTGTCTAAAGGTTATTTTCTATATTATTGATATAGAAAAATTATCAAACACAACATATTTGGTCCATCAGTGATGATTTAAATACTTACAAAGAAATTATTAGTGTTTATCATAGATGGTGTCTAAATTTTCATTAACATTCTCTTGTAAATTTTATATATACTTTTTTAAAAATTTTATTATGGTTCTAAATTGAAAAATAATAACATGGATGAATTTAGGAGACTACTAGGGAGTGTAATAAAATAATTTTAAATTAAAGTTAAGCTCTTTAAGCCTATTAATGATTTTTAATCAAAATTTATATATATATATATATGAGTAGATTAATAGTCTTATTAATTAGAAGTATAATAGAAATATTAATTTGAGATTTTTAAAGTTATATTTGATAAAATAAGTAAATTTTTATTTTATTTTATTTTATTTTTGCTTTGGTAAGTGGTTTGAAAATTTCTAAAATCTAAGACTTCAATGAACTGAACTATCGTTTGATATTGTTTTTAGTTGACTTAGGAGAAAGAGGAAGTGTCTAAACATCGGCAAGGTGGAGGGCTTTTAAAATCTCGTGTCTCGAAATCTGAAAAGGTGGAGGACTCTTAACAACGTGAGGCGTCATTAATTAGAACTTCTGCCAGTTGATTTGATTAATAATATGCGGTGAGATTTTTTTTTTTAACAAAATAATCCGCTCAAAATATAGAAAGAATTATTATTATAATTATTATTATTTGGGTAGAATTTAAAATAATTATTTAATAGTTTTCCTTTTTTTTGGTTCAGCGACTCCAGAGGCACAAGAAGAGTCGGCCAATTAGGCAAGGCCGCCCCTTCGTCCCTCTCTCTCTCTCTGTCTCTCAATGCCCGCTTCACATTAGTTTTGTCGTCTTCTCCTGCACCATCCCCTCGCCTCGACGCCACACATTGGCCACCCTTCTGACTTGTCAAGAACTGCCACTTTCTCCTTCGACAGTGTCTATAAATACACTCATGGTGGCTGCCAACCTTGACCACGCATGCGGCTGCATGGTAGCAACCTCCCCTCCCCTCCCCTCCCCAGCCGTTAATTCAAGCTGCCGCACCAACGTAACTGCTCTTTCCGATCTAGCTAGCTCATGGCCGCCTTCGTCGACAACCGGCAGTTTAGCCGGCTTGACCAGCCCAACGGCCACGCCAAGCATTACCCCGATTTGCCCGCCTTAATCTCACCTCCCTTCTTCCCTCCTCTTCCCCTTGATCGCCGGCCCTCAGCCTCCGAGGACGAGGACACTAGCGACGATGACGAGGAGGAGGTCGTCGACTGGAAGAAGCTCTATGACACCGCTTCCCACCTAGAGCTGGAGCCCTCGGCGCGCGACGCCAGGGACGAAGGCACTGCCGACAGCTGGATCCAGCGCAACCCCTCCCTCATCCGCCTCACCGGCAAGCACCCCTTGAACTGCGAGGCACCACTGGCGCGCCTTATGCACCACGGCTTCATCACCCCCGTCCCGCTCCACTACGTCCGCAACCACGGTGCCGTGCCCCGCGCAGACTCGGCCGCCTGGACCGTCGAGGTTACCGGCCTCGTCCGACGCCCCCTCTCGTTCACCGTGGATGACCTCGTCAGCGCCTTCAGGCCCGTCGAGATCCCCGTCACGCTCGTGTGCGCCGGCAACCGGCGCAAGGAGCAGAACATGGTCCGCCAGACCATCGGCTTCAATTGGGGCCCTGCCGCCGTGTCCACCACCGTTTGGCGTGGCGCGCGCCTCCGCGATGTGCTCCGCCGAGCCGGCGTCATTGGCCGCAAGGACGGTGCGCTCTTCGTCTGCTTCGAGGGAGCCGAGGACCTTCCCTGCGGGGGCGGCGGCAACACCAAGTACGGCACGTGCCTCCGGCGGGAGGTGGCAATGGATCCGTCGCGCGATGTCATGCTCGCCTACATGCAGAACGGCGAGCCGCTGACGCCGGACCATGGTTTCCCCGTTCGCGTCATCATCCCTGGCTTCATCGGCGGCCGCATGGTCAAATGGCTCAAGCGCATCATCGTCGCCCCGCAGGAGTTCGACAGCTATTACCATTTCAAGGACAACCGCGTTCTCCCTCCCCACGTCGATGCCGAGCTAGCCAACGCTGAAGGTGAGCACGCCTACCATCTATGATCTCTCTCTCTCTCTCACACATTAATCAGTCTTGTCCTCCATTTCTATCACATTCGTTGTTCGTCGAAATGACTGACCTAAGCATGTGCAGCTTGGTGGTACAAGCCGGAATACATCATTAATGAACTGAACGTCAACTCGGTGATCACGACGCCAGGCCACGACGAGATATTCCCCATTAACGCCTACACGACGCAGAGGGAGTACACCATGAGTGGTTACGCCTACTCCGGTGAGCACCAACTGCTATACATTTTTCCGATGATCCTAATCCTCTGTACAAAAAGGGGCCGGGGAACGAGTCGCTAACTAACTGCTCTCTGTCGATCGAACAGGCGGCGGACGAAAGGTGACACGAGTAGAGGTGACGCTGGACGGTGGCGACACCTGGCTCGTGTGCTCTCTCGACCACCCCGAAAAGCCCAACAAGTACGGCAAATATTGGTGCTGGTGCTTCTGGTCTCTGGAGGTCGAGGTCCTCCCGCTGCTGAGCGCCAAGGAGGTTGCCGTCCGAGCATGGGACGAGTCCCACAATACCCAGCCCGAGAAACTCAATTGGAACCTCATGGTATGCCCATCGATCGCCTCAATTCTGGCTCATGGCAAAGTATCAAATTCGATGGTTAATCGATCTGCTAATCGTGACGGCGATGATGCAGGGGATGATGAACAACTGCTGGTTCAGGGTGAAGGTCAAGGTGTGTCGGCCTCACAAGGGCGAGATCGGGCTGATGTTCGAGCACCCAACGCAGCACGGGAACCAATCCGGTGGGTGGATGGTGCGGCAGAAGCACATGGCGACGGCGGAGGCGCCGGCGCAGAAGCTGAAGAAGAGCACCTCCACCCCCTTCATGAACACCACCACCGAGCACTATGCCATGTCCCAGGTCCGCAAGCACGCATCGCGCGACTCTGCATGGATCGTCGTCCATGGCCAAGTCTACGACTGCACGGCCTTCGTCAAGGATCACCCTGGAGGCCCCGATAGCATCCTTATCAACGCCGGCACCGACTGCACGGAGGAGTTCGATGCCATCCACTCCGACGATGCCAAGGCGCTCCTCGACACCTACCGCATCGGCGAGCTCATCCCCTCTGGCTACGTCTCCGACGCTTCCGTCCACGGCGCGTCCGACCTCTCTCACCTCGCTACCATCCGCGAGGCCGTGCACGTGCCGGTGCCGGTGGCGCTGGCTAACGCCCGCGAGAAGGTACAGTGCACGCTCGTCTCCAAGAAGTCCATCTCCCACGACGTCCGAATATTCCGCTTCGCGCTACCCTCGGCTGACCAATTGCTGGGCCTTCCCGTCGGGAAGCACATCTTCCTCTGCGCCACCATTGACGGCAAGCTCTGCATGCGCGCCTACACACCGACGAGTCCAGTGGACGTGGTCGGCCACTTCGAGCTACTCATCAAGGTCTACTTCAAGGGGGAGCACCCCAAATTCCCTAACGGCGGACTCATGTCGCAGCATTTGGATTCCCTGCCCATCGGCTCCATCTTGGACATCAAAGGCCCTCTCGGCCACATCCATTATACCAGCTGCGGTAACTTCCTGATAGACGGAAGCAAGAAGAGGTTTGCGCGGCGACTGGCGATGATCGCAGGTGGAACGGGGATCACGCCGATGTACCAAGTGATACAGGCGGTTCTGCAGGACCCAGAGGACCTAACGGAGATGCACCTGGTGTACGCCAATCGGTCGGAGGACGACATATTGCTGCAGGAGGAGCTGGACGGGTGGGCGAGCCGGCGGCCGGAGCAGTTCAAGGTGTGGTACGTAATCAACCAGTCCAAGCGAGAGGGGTGGCGGTACAGCACTGGATTTATTACGGAAACCATCCTGAGGGAGCACATTCCGGTAGGCGGCAGCGACGACACGCTAGCACTCGCTTGCGGGCCGCCGCCCATGATTCAATTTGCGGTTGTCCCCAACTTGGAGAAGATGAAGTATGATACGGCCAATTCCCTACTACTATTTTGATTTTTATTTAATTTTTAAAAATATATATAGAGAAATTCAAAGATAAATCAATCGATTGCAAAAAATCAAAATCAAATGAGCGCTACAGTCTCATTCTATTTATTTGTATTTTTATTTTAATTCGATTGTGTCGTAATCCTATTGTCTCAATTGTTTTTTTTAGTAAACTTCTAAATTAAATTACCAAAGTAAATAAGTTGTCAGTCATTATCCAGGGCCCTAATATAATTAATATAGCGATTAGATTGCTTCCGACTTTATTAACTCGATAACTTCAACAAGTTTGACTATCTCCGGACGGAATCGCCATGGAATCGAATCACACGATTGGCAGAGAATCTCCGATAGAAAATTCCTTGCGAGTTCCGTGGACTCCGGCTAACCACGTGCAGTTTCCGTTCCCGTTCCCGTAAACCGCAGACGTACGGTGGGTGGCTCTTGCTTGGCTCCAAAGGACGACGAGTGAGTGGCTGGATCTTTCACGTACGCGGCGACGTCGACGGCGACGCTTGTGCATGCGGTTGGCTGGCCCTTTGCCCTTCCGAGCGGGAAAGGCTGAAGCCACAGGATCTCTGTCCACTCCTCCCTGCTTAATTGTGTTTTTTCATTGGCCAAAATTCTTTTTTTTTTTAAATATCTCTAATTTTCAGAATAGTCAATAACGACTTTTTTTTAATAAACCAAAAGATCAACATTGTACTCTTATCTGCAGTCATTATAAGATATATTAAAATATATTTTTTTTTCTTTTCCTTTATAGAGTTAACCTGATTAAAAATCATTTTGAAATTATTTTAATAGCTACTGACAGCTGTATAATATTAAAATAGCCGCTAAGCAATTATTAAACTATTTTATTTAATATCTGCTATAAAATTTTAAAATGATTTTGATTAAGTTGAAAATAGATAGATTGAGCCGACTCGGATTTTCAGAAAAATAAATATTTGAACACATTAATTATTCCAAAGCACACATTCCACTTTATGTGAAAATAAATGGTCTAAAATTGACTTTCTCACCTCTTCTTTATTCATTTCTAAGACACTTTTATCAAATTTTATAAAATAAGACAAGGTACCAAAATTTTAAAGCCAAAACTTATTATATATATATGGACTTCTTATGTGATAGAACCAATTATTTATGTGTTTATTTTATATATGTATATATAATTTTTTTCTATATTCATAATAATCGAAATGAAAATAAAATTTCATAAAAAAAACAAAATTAAAAACTATATAACTTGATAATTGCTTTCCCCTTCTTATTTCTTCCAAATTCATAGCCTAAAACATTCTACACTCAACCTCACTAAGATCCATGAGTGTTGGCCCATTGGAGGCCCATATAATTTAATAAAAGGTCTCTGAAAGTTGATTTTTCATAATCAGTTAAATGGATAAAATAAGGATAAATCATTTTGTAGGTAATTCTTTTTTATCTAAATAAAAATTAATATCTAAAACTTTTGAGTGAATAAATCATAAATGGTGATCTGGTATGAATTTCTAGACAAGTATAGTTATATATGTGAATGTACAAATGCTAAATTGGAATAATCAAATTCTAATCATATAGAAAATATAAGATAATGTACCTCACTACAAATATTATGATTATTTTATTTATGTATTATGTAATATATGTGAGTGAGATGATAGCTTTATATTTTGACATCTAAATTAATAGTAATTTTAAAATATTTCTCAGTGTAAAAATAATTATAGAAATGATTTTATAGTGAAAAGAAACCAAGTGCCATAACTATTTTACCGGTTTGGTTTATTTTAGGCTCGCTTGGTTTTTAACGATGGCTCTGCACCCATAACTGCGAGGCTTTAGCTGTTCCGATCTTCTTCCCGCAAACCACTTGCCGTGCCCGCTGAGTTCGATCGGAAAGGACGACGGCGAAGAGGATGCCGACAGCCCCGGCAGCGATAGCGGCGGCATTGAAGGGGGGAGTAGCGCCACCCAAGACGGTGCTTGTGACTGGGGTAAGCCGTGGACTCGGCCGTGCGCTCGTACTCGAGCTGGCCAAACGCGGCCACATCGTCATCGGCTGCGTGCGCTCTGCTGAGAAAGTTAAATCGCTCGAATCCGAGTTGATGGCTTTTACCCCCAAC
This sequence comes from Alpinia galanga, assembly GCA_037177395.1. Classification (NCBI taxonomy): domain Eukaryota; kingdom Viridiplantae; phylum Streptophyta; class Magnoliopsida; order Zingiberales; family Zingiberaceae; genus Alpinia; species Alpinia galanga. Next base: position 6,472,244 of record JBAMHZ010000056.1, on the reverse strand, counting down.
GCTTCCTCCTCTTCTGCTGCTCCTCCCTTCAAGCATTTCGTTGCCGACCTAGACGTGGTGCGGACTCTTCATTCCCCTTTTTTGCTTATTTCCGCTTTGTTTCGTTGTGTAGCTGACACTGAATCATTCTCTTTCTGTTTTTTTTTCAATGATATACCTTTAGAGATCGGATAGCAGTGTCAAGGAGTTGGCTAGGCTTGTTGTGGAGTCGGCACGAGTGCCTGATATCATCGGTTTGTAAATTTCTCCTACTTATCTTTATAGTACACCAATAGAGTTCAAGGATTCTCCTCGGAGAAATACTGGTGACTGCAGTTGAGCATTTCATATCCTTTCTTGTTTTCTACGTCCCTCTTAATTAACTCATTCCTAATGTACCGAACACATCTATTGTGACCGTTTACACTTTTTTGAAGACTTATGATAACATTTTTGGTATACAAGGATTGGGCGTGAGCACTTTCTAGCCGTAACACAAACCAGTAAAACTGATTTGGCATTTTCACAAGAAGATACAATAGGTAAAGGTTTGAAGAAGCCATAATTCTACATGGTCTTCACTATTAGTTCAGGCTCCAGTAATCCATATTGTCCACATACTTCTCATTTAGGGTGAATCTCAGATTTCTCAGATGTATAAGTGATTTTGTTTTAGGGTATGATCCTGTTTTTTTTTACAATTGGATTATATTATGGTGGGGATTTAGGATCATCAAAATTCGAGAGATTAATCATGGTCATCAATTTAAGATTCAATTTAGACCATCTACTATTATTTTAGTTTGAGCTAAATGGATGGGCTAGGGGTTATCTACTAGCTTGCAACTCATAACTAAAACCACGATTTGAAATTTTTTATTGGGTTTTCTGAATACAATTGCAACTTATAGGTGTAATGAGAGACCATTAAATGGATCAACCAATTTAATTTCTGCAAACACCTTATATCATCTAATATTGTTGCCAACTGAGTGATACATCTCTTGTCGAAAGTCCACAGTGCTTAGAATATTGTCTGTTGCTAGGATTTAATACATAGATTAGATATAAAATCTAAAAGAAAATAAATCATTGATCAATTAAGATATTTTATGGAAGTAGAATTCCTTACATTCTCATTTTGCGAATGGTAAAGAAAAATTTTAGAGTTGATTTGGGAATTTAAAGAAAATAAAGGTGAGTGACATGAACCAATCACACGATCACTATAGGAAGAAGGGGACCAAGAAGAGGTTGGCCATGTTACTACTTCTCCCATTGATAGCAAAATCCCTCAAGTCATACCATCACCTCTACTTGGTTTTGTCCCAACATACCACGATGTTTACATGCTACAAGCTTGAGAACAGAATGCCACAACTTTCCCCTCTATCAACAGTAATCAGGACCAAAGTATCCAAACTCATTAAACTTATTAAAGAAAACAATTAACTCGATTAACAAGAATTGATTAACTTGTTATCCTATCATCTTCTTGTTCAATACTAGAATCTTTTTCCTATTTCTCCCTCATCTTGTTTCTCTTCCTACAGTAGCCACTATGTCAGCATATATCATCTCTTTGTTAATGAACAAGCTGTAAGTTACTAGGGAGTTTGGTGCATGCACAAAACACAGGGTTGCAATATTCATAATGGTGGAGGTGACTAACTAGAGGAAAACCCTAATATATTTTCCCTTGCAACATAGTATTAGAACGAGGATACTTTCATACCATATCCTCTTTCCTCTCAATCTTTTTCCATTTGATTTGTTGCACATGTTAGTTTACTTGTTACACATTGTTTGAACCCTTATCTACATCTTGCCTTGCCTTCACCTGACCTCATGTGCATCTCAAAGGAGCTCTCGTGTGTCCATGCAAATTTCTCTTTTGTGCTTCACATCATAAAGGAAGGCTTGAATGTAGTTTTAATGGGATTGGTGACCTTGGACACCTTATCTTGATTTATTCCATGTGTCACCAATTGACAAGATGATAATTTCCAACCTTGTTGATTAACACAAATTGTTTTTTAAAACCATTGTTTCTTATGATTTCTTGTCGTGTAGAGATATGCACAAGAGCAGCAACCATTTCAAACTTACACTTGAACGCTGGAAGCTAAGCATGGTATAGCTACTCATCTAAACTCAACTGCCCTCCCAGTACCATCTCCTATCCCAGATTGGATCTCTAATCTCATCCTTCCTAGTGCTCTCGAAAATAATGTGCTAATGCACACTCTTTTTCTTGTCACATCTCTTGCTTTTGCCACTTGGTGATTCTCCATGTATTTACACTTTGGCTTCACATTCCATTTCTTAGGTAATTTTAGAAGCACTATCTTATTAGGAGTGGCGATAGACACTTTCAACAATTATTGCAATATAGTATGCAAAATAACATACACAAATAATATTCATTCTAAATATGATTAGTGAGTTCATCTAGCATAGAGTAGAAAGATAGTTACTTAGAATTTACTCTTTTTGTAAAACAATTATAGAAAAATCATTTGTTGCACTTCTGTGGCTCTACATCCCTAATCACTGACTGAATTTAGTGTGTTTTCCCTTCACATTGTGGTTATTTGGTAATTGAAACCAACCAGGAGAATTGTCTGTTGAAAACCCTGATTTGGCAAATACTATTCAGTCTTAATCTAATACTTCCAACTTAGTTTGCCTCGTTCAACGTATCATGTTTTATGGTTTTACATAAGATTTACAAAGCAGATAGAAAAATTTATGGCGTTATCTTGTGTAACATTTAGAAAAATAGTCTGAACTCTAAAGATCATCTATGTTTTGTCATGATCATGTGCTTCAATGTCAGGTGTTCAACAGATTATTCCTACTAGGATATTTAGCTGAATTCTTTGTGCTGATGGAGAAGGTACATGAATGGATGTATCATTGATGTGGATTAACAATTCTAACAGAACCGACTAGGAACACTTGGACAATATAACAACTTTGTTTTCCCAATTATTTAATAGTGAGATAAGGTGAGAAAAATGTATCGAGTAGTGATTGCTGCCCATTTTATCAATGTCTCTTTTTGATTAAAATGTCGATTCCAAATTAGTTAATGTTTCTCCTTGTTAGCACTCCTTTATTTTCCATCCTCGCCAAACTTGAGGATAACTTTTTGACTTTTTATGATACTTATTGGTTTTATCATTGATTATTGTAATTCCCTTTTGTTTGCTGCAATTATTTTAGTGGTTCTGTATAGGTAGATCCTACTAGTAGACCACCAAAAGGTTACATAAGTGAACCTGAGCTCTTTGGAGATGCTCAATGGTCCTTTACATAATTCTTCCATATTTCAAACAATACTCAAATTCTCTATTCCTACCGCCTTATTCATGTTCACTGAAATAGATTTTCCAATTGCAGTAAATAATGCAGGTACCATAAATAAAAACAATAAGTTATGGCAAGTTCCAGCAGAAGAATTTGACATGGTCATAGATACCAATGTGAAAGGAATTGCAAATATAATGCGCCACTTTTTACCCCTTATGATAGAAAAGAAGCATGGTATCATTGTGAATATTTCTTCTGGTTGGGGTAGATCTGCAGCTGCAGAGGTAACAGGACTTTCAATGCAGTTGTTTCCCTGGTTAATTTTGAATTACTTGTTTAAGTGGTAGTCTGACAAAAGTTATCATTAGCCTACAGGTTGCACCATACTGCGCTTCAAAATGGGCAGTAGAAGGTTTGACAAAATCTGTTGCAAAAGAATTACCTCCAGGCCTTGCAGTCATTGCTCTCAGTCCTGGGGTGATAAACACTGACATGCTTACTTCATGCTTTGGAAGTTCTGCTGCTTTATATCAAACTCCTGAAAATTGGTAATCTTGGATTCACATCTAATATAGTGCTGCTGTTTCAGTATTAATTCCTTAGTGCAGCTTGAGTTTAGAAGTTTCTGCAGAGATAGTCTTGACTATTTTTTTTTTTGCTGCTGCATGTGCCTGTATTATGCAGTGTGCATATGCAGTGTTTCATCACCTCATATTTGCCTGCATATGCATATTGTCTTAATTTTAGTTGACTTATCTATACTAAGCTATTTTATTGGTTTGGCAACTTAATATCTTTAGGAATGTGTTATTTAAAGTGCAGTTTTATAATACATTTCTTCCTACATGCACTTTTTAGACCTCCCTTCACCATGACGTTAGGGAACCAATTTTCATCTGCTAATGAAGTTTGATGAGGACAGAACCAAATCTGTTTCATTTTAAGTTGTGTAGCGACAGTTATTCATTCATGTAAAGGGGAAGCAGTGAAGTGACTAACTAGCTCGCCTTGGATATTGCAACCATTTGATCTCATTTATCTTTGACCTCAATCTCATAATAATAATTGTGTTGTCCAATTGGTCACTGTAGGCCCTTTTCATTGTCATCTGTCATGCCCTAGGTAAGTTGCCATCTATCCCTTTGTGAACGACTTCTATATCTCAAGAAGCATATATCAACTTAAGGCGAACAAATACCATATAGCATGATTTGCATTTTATTTATTCTTAAATTATTATAAGCAATAACATCTTGTTAAAAGGAAATATGCTATATAAAAAGGACCAAGTATATCGCAGTGAGCAGTAACAAAATACTGAATAGAAGTGGAACAGAAGGTAAAATAAGCAACGCATATGTAAAACAAAAGTTGGTTTCAGCATGTTTAGGGTTTATCTGTGCATGATGAATGGGTAAACAAAAGGGATGTGCATAAATATAACTAATTTAAGAATTAACAGAAGTGTATTCCATATTTCAACTTTTAGGTTCCACTTAGGCAAATAAGTTATCACACCTTTATATATATCCACTGTCACATTTGCATATTTATTTTTCACGAATAAGTCCACTAACAAGTTAAGCACTAAAATTAAGTCTATAGGTATGTATTATGTCATTTGACACGTGCGCCGGCAATAGATTGCAATATTAACGCATGCAAAGTTGACCACACATAACTCATACTCCCATGGAGACTACGGGGGCCTAGGAGCTCCTGATCTTGTAGCTAAGCTTAAAGTACTAACCTTTTAGCAATTAGTTCACCTCACAATAGCCTTTTCATTCACTTTAGAATTTTACAACTTCATTTATTCTGCTTTGGAGTTTTATAACAATTCCATCTTTAAGGAATGTTTAGCTTGAGGGATTAATCTATGCCATTAGGCGGCATGGTTGAAATGTATCATTTTGAAAAATTATTGAAATTCAATATTACTTGGCACATGCAATGTCTTCTGTATCACTTTGTCAATCATATCGTGTTGATGAGTATTGGGTCATGTCAACGCTTGACATGTCTTAACATACTATAATACATGTCAAAATGAATGGAGTTAACGTTATTTACATATTTTAGTTTGTATCCATACAAGCTAATGTCAAAATTGAGTGCAAACTCCAAATACAAACTCTGAATGTATATAATTGTCTTATTTTCATTTTCTTCTTCATCTTTTCTTCCATCTCTAATTTGCTACTAACACTGTACATTGGAACGTTGGCATGGCACCGAACAATATCATTCCATTGAAAAACTAAAAGTCTAACATGGGCTAAGATTTTGAACCTTGTTATTAGATAGTATAGGGATTTATAACATAAAGGAAGCATCCAAGCATTAAGTATGAAAGGTAAAACAACTTCAAAGATAAGTAACAACCAAATAGTAACGAGAGGATCGTATGTTATCATTTTAAAAATTCCCTCAAGTTGATTCATAAAAGATGGTCGGAACATAATAGCATATTTCACATGAAGGAAAATAACTTGAGAAATTTATTTTACCCACAATATAACCTACTGATTTAGTTCTTTTAAAACCCATTGGGCTAAATTAGTATTTGTTTCAATGCCTAAAACCATTGTGCTAATTTAGCAGGAAGAACTGTTTATCTTCCTTGCCCTGCCAAGTGACCAAGTGCATTGACAATAATGCTGGGATGAGGGTTTATTATTATTATCATGGAGGAACAATTCCAATTTTTAGATTGTTTCAAGAAGGTATGGAAATTATAATAGTTTAACTATATTCCTGACCTTGTAGGTTTTTCTAATCCACATTAAAATGTCTGATAAAGTGTATATTCATGAGGTTGTATGGAAACAAAAACAAAAATATTAACTTCCACCTACTGAGGTTTGGGCATTTGGTACACGTTGGATGGATGCAAAGCAAAATCTCGCTGGGTTTAATCTAGCAAAAGGTTTATAGTTCAATATTATCCAATTTATAATCCACATGAGTATTTTTCTTTCAATAGAAGTTTTTTCCCAAATGTTGTTTGAAGTTTTACTTCTAACTATTTGGTGATTTTGGTTCAGGGCACCTAATGCTGCTCAAATGATACTTAACCTCACAGTGGAAGATAATGGTGCATCACTGACCGTGTGAATTACCTGAGCAAATCTGATCTAATTAAGTATGATACTATTCTTTATCAGATTAATTCTCCCATTGTATTCAGTAGAAATTCTTGCATCAAATTTATGGACAAATAGACTGCATTTTTGTTCAAATATGAGGACTTGTACACAATCATTCCGACTGCACGACGCCATTCCTACATTTGCAAAGGTTGAATTCTTGTGCTGTTAACCATCTGGGAATTAAGGCCCTTCTGTTGACAGTTGGGAATTTTCCTTACTGTGCAGATAAAAGAAATTCTTTGTCAAATTTGTTGTTGATCAAACACATAATATTGTACAGAAACATTACACATTGGCATTGGATACTGGAATTGCAACCACAATTAGGCGGGGCGCTTGCGAGAGGAGATTGAAACCAAAAGAAGTTAGAATTAAGTCAGGATTGGAGAACAGAAGTCTGCGGAAGTGCTTCGCTGACTTTTAATACTACTGCAGCCTTTAGAAGACAGAGGGTGGAGACAGACATCAAAGAGTTGTAACAACCCGTTCTCTGTCATCAGTGGTGCATTGATGTATATTTGCAGGTTTGAAGTCGCAAGACCAGCTGCTCATTGTCGTCTGTCAGAAAAATTTGTCAACGGCTTGAAATGGTATTATCATTCTGTCATGCTTCTTCTTTCCATGCAGATGATCACCGGTGTACATTATTGTTAGATCGAACCCTACATCGTGCGCGTATCCCCCACTTGATCAATTGAAATTTTGATTTTTCTAGTGCTGGTCAAATTTTATTGATAGTTGGACAATAGGCAGACTTGTGGCGGACTGAGGTTAGGGTCAGCTTCCATGCAGCTTTGAACTCGAGCACAATCATTTGTGGATATATTTTCACGTTTAATTTAGTCAAGAAGCCTGATAGTGATGTTGAGCTGCTCCGACCCCGACCCCGACCCCGACCCAACATTGAGCAAATGGCAATTTTAAATTAGAACGAATAGCAAAAGGAGGCTGATAGTGATGTTTCACTGTTCCGACCCAACCCAACATTTAGCAAATGGCAATTTCAAAATAGAACAAATAGCAAGCAACTTGCAAGTCTTCTTATAATATCGATTTTATTTATATATATATATATATATAAAAGCATTTCTTGATTCTTCATTCTAACCACACAACCACCGCCAGCCACCACCTCGTCAATGGGAAAGCTGTGTTGTGGTTCGGAGAACGGAAATGGCGACGATGGTGGATTGGAGTTGATCCACGTCCTCGCCCTCTTCGTCTTCGTCTATTTGGGGCTGATGCTGTTAATTCCCATGCCAAGGCGGCGAGCAGTGGTCGCCGTCTGTCCTACTCACATGCATCGCTGCTGAATTTTCATGCTATGTTTCAGTTTAAACATCCAATTCTCATCTTTCGTCTTTTTTTTTTTTTTTTGTGCTTTCCTTTTCTTTTCGTGCTTTCATGCTTTAAATGAATGTTTGTTCGAGATTGCCCATTCGACGTTTATCTTAATATTTCCCCAATAATTCTGTCTGTTTATCGTAAGGTTCTCGGTGAACAACAACAACTAATCGCTGTTCATCGTAAGTAAACAACAATCAATTCTGTTAGCGTTCACGGAGAGAGCTGAGTACTATGTGGAAATCTAGTCTCGATGGGTTTAGAAAGCATGAGATCTAGATGATAGGGATCAAATTAAGGAACAAACTTTTATCTTTATGTTCAATACAAGAATCAAATTGCTAAATTATATGTTCGCAAAAGCATGAAACGAATAAATCAAAGTAGAGGTACGAAATTGGCCCGGCGTTTGCAATCTAACCTGACATGACCTGCTCTGTGCTGTAGAGGTACGGATGGCTAGCGGAGATGAACAACCATTGACCTGAAAATAAAAAGAAAAGACCTCTCTCTTGTGAGTCGTTGCAAGGCCAAAAATTAGAAACAGTATAAAATAATCAAAGCTCTGCGTGTTTCAAAACCTACAATTCCTATCCTCAATTTATATGTATTCTCAGGTATCTTTCAAAAACTCATATTTTCTTTTTGCTTATTTTTTACTGGCACCGGATAATTAAACGTTTAGCCTAATTAATTCGGAAGATGATCAATTTTATTCTACTGACTTTTGACATCGCAAGAACTCCCCATCAGCCACCAGGCACCAGGGTACATTAGTATGCACTAGCACAGGCAATCACAATACCTCTCAGCTTCTGTGGTTTGTCATTCTATTTAGGGAGAAAATCTTACAAATGCACCGCAATTAGGAATCGAACAATGAGCATCTAGGAGCCAAGTTGAGCGTCCTATCATGATTTGACCAAAATTCGACCAATTGTAGCCGTCAACAAATGCAATTTGACTGGATTTCAACCACAATTTGGCTGAAATTCTACCTCGATCGGATATGCTAGCGATGAAATCGACGACGAACGACGATGGACGAATGACAGCACGCACAGTCGCACACGACACTGTCATGCAACATATCAAATTTCAATCGGATCACAATTAAAATCTGACCTGATCGCGGATAAACTCTCATATTTTTGTTATTTTTTTTCTTCTAAAATTCTGTTCTTGTTCCATCCAAGTGGTTAAACATGTGTGATGAGCACCAACTTGCAAGCTGAAAGGGAAAAAAAACTATAATAAAAAAAAATCCAAGAACGTGTTTGCGGGGATGAGCACCAAGTATGGATATGGCGTTTGAGTAAAACCAAAAAGGAAAGGGAAAGAAAAAGAAAAGAAAAAAAAAAGGATAAACACTCATTAAAGCGATATGAAATTGTATCTTGTTCAACTTCAGAAATGCTTTTGTTGTTTTAAAGGATGCATTTCTCAATATTACAACTGAAAGCAACTATTCAATGAACTTACAAAGGTTGAATTACTATGCAAGCAATTCCATTGTGTTTAAAGATAATGCATGTGTTTGACCTTCTGAATTGCCTTTTGCACTCTCAACGATGGTTCTTCGTAAAGCATTGCCGGATCATCAAATTGTGAAGCCAAGCTTGGTTCACCCAGGAATGCTCGGAAGGTGTCCGCAACAGAATTAGATAGAGATTGGAGATTGTATCCACCTTCTAAGAAGAATACACAGCGTCCATGACACAGCTCCTTTGCAAGTTGCTTTATATTTGATGCTAGCATGTAGTAGGTTCCGGTTGTAAATTGCAATCCAGCCAATGGATCCAAAGCATGGGCATCATAACTGCACAGAAGCAGAAAAAAATAGCATTTCTTTTTTTTTTTTCTTTTTTTTTTAGTGGCATGTTCCATTCGCTAAGAGCTTTGCAGCTTCCATAAACTCAAGTTTTTATAGCATCAAACAAGAAACCAGTTGCTGAAGAAAGTAACAATTGTGTTAGCCCTCAACGTAAGTATATATTTTGTAGTTAGCCAACTCATTTCAATTCACAGGCTCAAAATGTTTACCAACTTAGTTACCCCATTCTACTATAACCCATTGGTACACTTCATTATTACTGATAAATAATAAGATGGAGCAACTAGTGATGCAGCACATGGCATGCATATCCTTGCACATTGATTCACAATCCCACGAGAAGTTGCATGCTTTGGTTGGTAATCTCGTGGAAGAAAACAGAAAGAAAAAAAAAATTAAAATGAAAGTTGTATTATTGGTTAAATGGCTTATATGATGGTAACAGTTTTCCATGTCTTGTTATACTTGTTCTCAACTTATCTACAGAAAAGTCCAAAAACCTATCACATTAATCCTAGTTTTTCAAGGTTAAACATACTTTATTCATATCTTGTCACAATGGCATCTTATATCATCTTGAATGCTCCAAGGCCACAGCTCAGCCACCATACATTGCACTAAGTCAATGTCAAAAAGGTGAGAGGGATGCTCTAGTAGCAGTGAAGGGACAACAGTACGAAATCAACTAGTGAAGAACCTTATGTTATGAAGTAAGATAAAAAGAGCAGTCCGGTGCACGAAGCTCCCGCCATGCGGGATCCTGGAGAAGGATCCATTATACGTAGCCTTATCTTACTTTTTTCAAAATTTGAACCCATGACTTCTGGATCATAAAGCAACATCTTTACCATTGCGTCAAAGCTCCCCTATGTTATGAAGTAAGATACTGATAGGAAATTGGAACATCAGATATATCATTATCAAGTATAGGAGGTTCCATATTTTCTGCGTTCAAAGGAAAATAGGTGCAAGTTTTTTAAAAATTGAAATAAGAAAACATGAGTGTCATTTGAAAACCTTGAAGCAAATGGCATAAGGAACTTACCCAGCTGAAACAAGAATTATATCAGGCTTAAATCTTTGGGCACAAGGAACAATGACCTCATCAAATACTGATCTCATAGAACTATCTCCTGACCCTCCAGGTAGAGGTAGGTTGAGAGTTGCTCCTTCACCACTTCCTTGACCAACCTGTTCCATCTTGCCAGTACCAGGATAACTGCCATCCTGCATAGAAAATGGAAGAAAAAAAATCCCATCAAGAATGTAGAAAATATATATTTTATTTAAGAAGCAATTGATTGGGGGTTTCCTCTTACCCATGGTAGTTCTTTCAACCTAAGTTATTGTTCATTAATATAAATTATAAGTTAAACCTTGTTACAAAGTTATTTATAATTAGGTCCTAGCGTTTACAATTAGATTCCTACCACTCACTTTCAATTGGCTCAGAGATATTATAAATATTCAGCTTGGTATAGATGCACTCAATCCTTTGAACTCCAAGGACTTAACTAGTAAATCCATTAACTAATCATTGGAGATGACAAATTATGTTACAATCACATTGAAATTCACCTTCTCATGCGATATAGCAAATAATCTCTATGATCATTCTTTTGTTGAGCACTGGATTAGAGATTGTCCAAGCAAGCATGATTGTCACATTACAACTTCAATTCTTTAGGAGCATATCCTAATTTAGTCATTGCTTTTAAAACCAGAAAAGCTCTGTAGTTAAGATCATTGCCCGATACTAAGCCTTTGCACCTGATCTGATTAAGGCAATACCTTTTTGCTCTTCCAGAAATCAAATTACCTCCCAAAAGAAGCAACAAACCAACGTGTTTACTATCTGTAAGAGACCCTACCCAGTAAACAATAATACAATACAAATTTGAAGGTGACTTCGACTTTGATATAAGAGCTTCCTTGGATCATTCTCCAAATACTGTAGGATCCTCAAAACTTCCTCTAAATGATCATAACATGGAACCATAACAAATTGATTGTCACCCTCTCTGAAATAATGTCTAGCTTTGTAATTGTGAGGCAGTTCAGTTTCCCAACTAGCCTTCTACACCTTGATAAGACAATGACTCTCTCCGTCAATTTGATTTTCAGATCCATGGCATACTATCAGGGTTAGTTCTAGGATACCAGTATTTTCTAATAATATCAAACACATACTTCTCAACAAAGCGGATTAACTCTATACTAAGAAACTATCTCAGGTCACCTAGATTTTTATTTGAAAGTGATTATGAAGGTAGGCTTTCAGCCTCGTTATCCTAGTAGAGTCATCACCACATAGACAAAAAATAAACTATATTTTCTAGATTGATAGATAAGATGAAAAAGCGAGTGATCTAAGACACCTTTGTTCATTTCAAAATCAAGGGCAACAAAATAGAATTTACAAAATAAGGCTCTAGGGTTTACTTTAAACAATACAAGGACTACTTTAGTTAGCATGCTGGACCATTCTCCCATTCCCTTGAATATTAAAATCTAGAGGCTGCTCTGTGCACTTTTTCCCTAAGATATATCTGGCGGAAGCAATTCATACATATCCAATGCCAAGCTAAGAGAGAGTTGGACAGAAGCAATCTTAGCTATAGGGAAAAGAAATTTATATGATAATTGCAGAAGTATTAGTCTGATGGTTCATGTGTGGAGGTTACTTGGAATAGCTTGCTACTCAAGAGGGAGAAACAAGTCGTGGCGCTCCTGCTGCTCCCTAAACTTGGTTCCTCTACTTATGTTTATTATTTATCCATATAAGATTACACTTTTAACCTAGTAATTTACACGGTATTTATAATTAGGTCCCCAAATATTTACAAGTAGGTGACTAAGAGTTTATTTCTACGATGCTATGTGATGATGGTTTACTAATAAATGGTATAAATTCATCTCATGGAAATTATTATTTTACCTTTATTGCATGGTTACGCTAAAAAGTATTAAGTAATAATTAAGCATCAACAAGGAGAAAAATGAATAACAACCATTGTTGATCATCCATAAACCCTTGAAAATTTTGAAATGATGAAAACCAGATATTTGTAAACTTGTATAGATATTTTTGAAGCATCAAGCAAAGAGTTCATTGTTATTTTATATTTTTTCTTAAAAGGAAAATAAAAAAAAAAAGGTAATTATAATTACCATGTGGAGGCCTAACTCTACATTCGGTTACTGAGATTTGTGTTACACTTTCCCGCTAATGTTTTATTACAATTCTCTTCATCATTACCCAACATGATATACTGACATGAAGTGACTTGAGCAGCCAAAGATTATGTTAAATTCAGTCCATTTACACAAAATTTTATCAAACCAAACATTGATCGAGAGTTCAAGATAGCAAAATATAAGTTAACAAAGTCCAAAGAAAAATGTTAAGCCTTGTCACAAATGGGTCAATTTTGATGTACAGTTAACAAAATCAACATGTTTTTTTGTAATTCTAAACTGAAAACAAATATGAGATAGAAGAAACTAAAGTTCAATGTTAATACTAAAATCAAGTAAAAGAACACAGTATCATTTGTTTAACTATTTGTGTTCGGTAGTAAAGACAATTTAAATAATCTAAAGTATATTATGCCCACATCAGGTTTAAGATCAACAATAAACTAACCTGATGAGTAGAAATGAATAATATATCTGGATCGTCATAAAATGCATCACAAGTACCATTGCCATGGTGAACATCAAAATCAATTATAAGAACCCGCTGTAATCCATGCACCCGTTGAGCATGACGTGCAGCCACTGCAATATTTCCAAAGACACAAAATCCCATGGGTCCTTTTGGAACTGCATGATGACCAGGAGGCCTTATTAACGCAAATCCTATAGGTGGATTGTAGTTGACCGTTGAAGCTTCAACCTATAGACAAACATACATATTTCTTGGCAAAAACCACTGCAAGAGAAGGTTTAGTAAATCACAACAACAAACATTTAAACAGCAAAGCCAGATAGCAGAATGTAGTAAGTCAACAAGGATTCAATTGCAAGACTGTGCTTCATAGTTGGAATCAACAGAAAAGTGGTGACGCAAAACATTTCATGCAAGATATAGTGAATAATGGGACATGAAAAATAAATGCAGAAAAAATTATGCCTTAACTATTACATACCACTGCATCAACCAAAGAAATTCCTGCACCAGCTGCAATGAGCGATTCTTCAAAAGTCTGCAAAATATTACTAGAATATTAATACAGATATGGATAACTAAGCATTGAAATTGATATAAACACCAGCTTTTAGTTGTTAAATAGGTCATCTAATTTATTGTCCAAACTAATAAATAGCAAAAAAAGAATTTCTGCTGACAAATTCAACAATGAATATTAATGCTTGCAGCTAAGAGTTCATTTTAGAAACAAGTGGTACAAAAAGCCTTAAAATATTATCCATCAACAAAGGTTAGTTCTGTACATTCCAACCATGTTTATTCAACAGTCATGATTACTATACAATTATCAAAAAATTAGTATCATGATTAAATCAGGGTAAAAATGATGAACTGTGAACATAAGGATCAAATAGGCTTAGTATATTGGAATCCACAAATAGTTAATAAATCCATCAAGTGTAGAACTAAATGATGAACTTACGATCTTAGATTGAAACCTTCCCCGACAATGTTGCACGCTTCTGTATATTTCATTCTAGATTGAATTAGAGGCAATATATATGAAAGCCTTATCATCACAAGATAGCTTCATAGACTCAGAAGTACTACCCAATTTAGTCAATCTATTGTTTGAGCTAGATATGCTCACACCTGGTGAGGGTCGTACCCTATAATTGGTGTGTCCACAACAATTTGTTTTCTGCTTTTCTAGTATATAATGCACAGGGATTTTTTTGCAAATATACAAATAAATTGGTGCATATAAAAATGTCTATAAGTGATGCAATTAAGGTTATTGAACATTGAGCTACCTTCTTTGGATACAATGTATACATTGCTTCTTCAATTTTTTTTGAAACGGAGATTAAAATAATAATTAAAATAGCAAAATGGGTTTTAAATTAGAATAAGCTATTGGAGGTTAAATAAATTAATATTTTTTTCATGTTCACATGTGACTATCATATGGTGAGTAAAATAGGAAGGAATATTTTCAAAAAATTAAAAGGAATGCTCTAATTTCTTCTTTAGTTGATATCTATCATCAGATTGCTTTATGTGGCATGACTCTAATGACTTAGATGTCAATACTCATACATTTTTATGTTGTATACCCTATATCCAAAGATACATGTTAATATGTAGAAACTTAGCGTAATTTATAATAAAAGTTGATTTCGATTAGTCGTCATTTAAATGAAGAAAAGAAATATACAAAAGTAAAAACTTTGAGCTTAGTCTTATAGCAGAGTACTTGATAACATGATAATAAGGGATCGTCTATGATCAACATTTATTTATGTGATGATACTATATTATTGTATATCACTGGTGAGAATTTAGTCTATATGTTGAATGATGTTATTACACTTTGAAAACAGTACCTCCAGTGACTTGGTGAATTTATTGGTATGAATTTACTCGAGATTTATTAATGGTGATATATATATAACCGTTGACTAAATGATGATAATCAAAATTATATCCATTGATGATAAAAAATGATAATAATTTATTATTTAGTATAACAATAGTAACTCTAAACATCCATAAATAATTGAAATAAAAAGGAATAAAAATAGTTGATGAAAATAAATAGATATATCAAGAACATGATAAGTAAATATTTCTATGTTCCATTGTATTCTGCAAGGAAATTTAAGTAAATTGCAAATCAGGCATTCTGGGTAATTGAGCTTCAGGCATAAGTGTGTATGCTTCCTTCCGCCTAAAGGCACATACTATACAAGTTTGAACACAATTTACTATAAAATGTAATATATATATAGAGAGAGAGAGAGACACAGTGGCAAGGCTTTACAGTTTCAGTAGCATATGTAGGACCAGATCCATCAATGAAGATGATGCCTTCATCAATTGCCTTAGACATGGCCTACACGAGATGTCACAAAGGAAATCTTAGAGCTAAGGAAAAGATTAGTGTGCACACGAAATTTGTTTGACAGTATAAATACGAATCTATGTGGGCAATAATGAAATAATAACAAAAAGGAAATAAGTGCTTACATTGAAAAAAAATGTACCAAGCTGAGTCTATGTCATGGCAACACAATAAATAAAAAGCAAGACCTGGCTGACCTATGGTCAAGGACCTACAGGTTTAGGCAAATATCTACTGGGTTCCCCAACCAGAAAATTTTTTGGAGAAACAAGAATATCTACTGGGTTCCCAGGTTATACTGCACCTATTCCACACTCAGACGATTAACACTAATGCATCTTGAAATCCTGGACAAGCCAACATATGGTCTGCTATAAAAAATAAGTTAATATATGATGATGGTTCAATCTCTCTATATGATTTATTCTGACAATCAAAACATACAAAAAGGAAAGATCTTCTTAACAAGAAATAGGTATTTATGAGGGTTCTTAACTAGCCTCTCATGCTAGCATGTTTAGCTCATTGTTCTGTCATAATCAGAGAGAAAGAGGTTGAAGTAGGCAACACTTTTCCTGCCTCAGTTCTTTGTAGTAAAATGGCATTTCAACAGATAAAAATATATGAATTGATCTTGACAATAAGTTCACCCACAGTCACCTGTATGGAGCTCCTTGATGGAAGAAAGTTGATGAACACCAACCATGTAATTGTTGAAAAAGAAAAAGACATGGCTTTAAAGATGCAAATACCTTCTCAAGGCCATGGATATAAGATCTAGCATGAACAATGGCAATATCATCTAACGATGCTGGTTTGAAATTTTGTAGTTCATACACTTCTCTGCTCCGATACTGTGATTCAAAATGCATCATGCATAACAGAAAGGATAACATAGTTGTATGGAGAATTTAAACAGCATATGCAGAAAGTATGAAGTTGCATCTACATCATACTACATATGAGGTAAAAGGAGCACATGGCTTCATATGGAGCCATAGTAAGGTAATGCTAAAAGGTTAATGTATTGATAAAAAAAAGTATTGACAGAAGTACACAGCGACTCAAAGATGTATAACAAAATAATAAGATCTATCAGAATTGACCAAGACATTCCGAGAGAAATCATGAATGTCAAAATATCTGCAAGGAGAACAATCATAATTGCAAAGTATTATCATAAATAATGAAGTGCAATATCAAAGGTCTCAAACTTAATCATTAAATTCTGTATTGAATTAGTCAATCAGCATATTTTACCATAGTTATCATATTCTTTATATATTTCATTTTGAAATTAAAATAAAAAGCAAGTAGACAGCCATTAACAATATAAACAACCCTTATAGATCAAGGTCAAGGTCAGGTTCAAATGCACCAAGGATGGTTTAAAATTTGGTACCTTGCTAAGCGACACAAAAAGTGTCATTCCCTTAAATTACTAAAACTGATACTAGTTGGCATGGTAATCTCTATCATGACACATGTTGATTGTGTTAATAGTATCTGGTCATGCAGATGCTTAACCCACCATGGCACACTACGAAACCATCAAAGTAAATTCAAGTAATATTTGTTTTTAATTTATTTCTCCAAATTTTTATCTCAATCAATTAATTAGCTTTTATAGTTTTTTTTAATACATAAATAAGTTAAATGAAATAAGGAGTAAATGTAAATGAATTCAACTCAACAGGCATTGAAGTAAAAAAACTGGAAAAAAATATTTTCAATTCAATTATCAATTGATAAAATTTATTTAATTAAAAGTAGAAAATCTGTGTGAAATATAATTAAATGAATTTTATACTTTTAAATTCATCATGACATACTTTAGCACATAATGAGTATCGGTATGATATTAAAGGTAGAAAATCTAAGTGAAAGAAAAGTCTATTTGAATTTATTTCACAATCTTTAAGACAAGTCCAAATCAACTATGGGAAAAGTATTAAAGGAATAAATCATATCTAAATTCTTAAAGGGTATTAAAGGAAACACCTATTAAATTCATCTAGATAGCACTTTGACACATTCTAAAGTATGTTGAGTGTGAGCACAAAAAGGAGATAGAAATATTTCATTCTAGTAAGAATGAGACTTTGATATGGAATGACACTTTAAACTTAGCCCCTAAATAAAAAGTCTTCTCATCTTTATTTTCTTTTTTTATCTCTTTTCTCCCTCCACCTCTAATTCGCTTTCAGTATTATGTGTATGGACTGCAAATAGTATCAAACATTGGTCCTAAGTAATTCAGTAGCTACAATTTGATCAATTTATGTTGGAGCTTTCATCCCCTACTATAATTATGCAACTAAGTGTTTTAATAAGTTGGGCAAAGGATTTTAAGTTGGTCTGTTGCATATCTAATTTGTCTGTTAAGTTGAGTAGGATCTACCATGTCTATAGGTTGACTTGATATGACCAAGGTGTTTGTTGGCTAGAAAAATCAAGATCATTAGAGATCCGAAAAGGATGGCATGGGCATCCGAGGGACTACAAGATGAGGTCCGTGAAGATTGGAGAAGGGTGATACTAACATCCGAGGGACGCTGACATGAGAAAAATTAGAGCAACGTAAAGCCAAAAACATGAGTTATGTATGTGAAAGCATGAAGGATGACACGAGGAGAAACTAAGGGCTTAGAACATTCAAGAGACATAGCTAGATATGAGAAGACCTCAAGACTTTAAGAAACTCCATGAGAGATGTAAGTGGAGTGACTTGTATATAAAGGACGAAAGTATATGGCAGCTTCGACGGACTCTGCCATAGATTGGTCGAAGTCAAGCAATTCAATCGATTGGTGGCTAAAAAACCACACCCTAAGAGTTTCATGGTTTGTCGCTTAACCAATTATTGATGGTTGTCAGTTTGTGTTTTGCTAAGTTAATTTGTAATTGGGAACCAGACGATTAGAGGTTCAATACTCCATGTTGGATCTGTTTGAAGTATTGTGGAGTGGAGTAGTTGCCTGATGGATAAGGTTCAACTGGGTGATGGTTTAGACTATTGGCAAACTATTAGGCAGTTTGCCAATCAATTGGTTCAGTTAACTGACATTTGTTTGATCAAGATTATATGATTTCTAGTTGACTGGAGCAGTGACTTGGCACTAATCAATCAACTGATGGTAAGTTCAGATCAATCGCCTGATGGCAAGTCCAGTCGAATAATGGTATGTTGTTATGCTATAACAACCAATTCAACCATAGCCAAAGGATCAACAATAGGATAAAATACTATCGTTGACGATTCAGATAAAATACTATAGATCAATAGACTAATGGTTGACGATTAATTGACTCATGGTTGCCACATCAACATAAAGATTAAGGAAAAGACTATAAAAGGAGCTCGGGTGGCTACGAAATACATCATCTATTCAGTGCAAACATCATCCACACTCTGACCCACACTCTTTCCTTATTTTGAGCTCTATTGTAAACATTTTCATCTCTTTATTGTAAATCCTATTTGTTGATCTATAAGAAGTTTCTCAACCTCCAGTGCTTCTGAGAAGAAGAAAATACAATAGCATTCTCAGAAGTGATCCACCTAAGAATTATAGGTAATGGACTAGGAGCTTAAGGGCTATTGAACCATGTAAAACCATTTGCACATTCAATTGATTTTGTGATTGTTATTTTATTTCTGCTGTATATTTTGTTTTGGAACACTAACATCACAAAAAGTGATATCCACCACTCTACCACCGAAATCACGATCCAACAAGTGGCATTAGGGCAAGAACATTTTGAAAAAGCTTAACATCCTTTCAAGCAACAAGATGCTAAGAGAGGTGTAGATCTAAACAACCCAAAACAAATATACAATACCGATGAAGAAAAACAACCCAAATTTCAAATTCCAAAATTGGAGTGCAATTTTAATTCTTGAAAAAGAAAGATAGCTCTGTTCTTTAGAGTCAGCATCAAATGGCAAGAGCCATAGACGAAGGGTTTGAATTTCCATTGGATGATCATAATTACATGTTACCTCCTTCCAAGTTAACAAAAAAACTAAAGGAGGAGATGGTGGCTAACACAAAAGAAAAATTGGTGTGGGAACAAGCATTGTCTAAAGGATTGTAGGTAGCGGCTTGAAAGGGTGAACAAACACTTGTGCAATTTGTTTGTCGTTCTCATCTACAATGAGTTAGCACATCAAAAATACAACAACAACAACAACTAAGCCTTATCTCACTAGATGGGGTCGGCTATATGGATCTTTCTACGCCATTGAGCTATATCTCCCACTATATTATCATTTATATTTCACTAACTTTTATCTTAT
>JBAMHZ010000056.1:6381811-6404617 GCA_037177395.1 Alpinia galanga | reverse complement strand
ATTTAAATAAAATTGAGATTTGATAAAATTTAGAGGGTAATTTTAGAAAAAAATATTTGTTAATTCTTGAATCAACAAAAACTTTATCCTCCCCAAGGTAATGTGATTCCTGATTACATGCCCCTCTGCTGACATGGCGGGCATCTTTTATTACTTGTGAATCATTCCTTGAACCAAACAAGATTATTATAGATAATTTTAGATGGATAACTAAGATTATAATCTTGAACCAAACGCACCTTGGGTAGTCAATTACTCCCTTGATTGATTGAACTGAGGTTTAAGGATTTAAAAGTTTAATTAATTAATTAATCCCTCCCCTATAAATCCATAACACTCCCTTAACCGTATACCCCATTTAGAAAAATTCAAGTGTTGATATAAAGAGAGACTACAGAATCTCCCACCAGTGTTGCCCAAACAAGGAAGACTGCCGAATACCTAACCATGAGTAAACTTCCCCCATAAACCCAAACAAACAACCACAAAGATTTACCTAAAGGGCAGGCCGGATTGCTCAAAGATGTAAAGGAGAAGCTCTGAAATGGAAGATCTATGCCCAGTCATTGCTATTCCCATTGGCTTTGCCAACCAATCTAGTGAACCTAGATTCAGTTTCTAGAAATTCCAACTTATGCTCGAAGAATCTCATCTTTCTCAACCTATCTCCAGACAAAACCATAACTAATAACATTATTTTTCAGGGAAAAAATGATTTTAATTTGATTGATACTCTAAGAAAGGTGTTTCCGAAACTAATCCCAATAATTCATGTCAGCTAGAGGTGAAAACTATGGTGCATAGCACGATGAAAAGAGGGAAGATATGCAACTTAATTGAAAAAAATGCTAAAACTAATTTCAAGAAAATACTAGAATATGAATTATGAAGATCTAAGAAATCCAAGATACACTGTATAATTACAAAACTGCACCACTGTGAGAAAACATAAATTAATCACCATTGTATTGCAGTCTCACACCAGGTGTCATCAAACTCAATCCTAACATGAAAAAAATATTTAAGATGTCTACCGAAAAGACTAAGGTCCAGAAGGAGAATGTGAGTAATACAAGAAAAAGAGGCAAAGATGGCATCAAGATTCCTAGTATGAATTGGTAAATTGAACTCTAACTCTAGTTCTCTAACTCCACACAAATTAACCACCACAAGAAATAAAACTCTGCTCAGCTCCCAATTGACAAACATTGAACAAACAATCCACATCACCCTTGCAATACTGAAATCATCCTTTATCTCCCGGCTCCACCACACCATCCACCTTGTAAGCCTAAACACTAAACCACAAAGTTGTAACCCTAAATGTGGGTTAAATATACAACCTATCTCTTACATCACTTGTACCTAAACTCGACATCCCACAAGAACCATGGGACTACCACAACACTAGCTTAAATATATTCAATCCGCAAGTATCACTTGAAACAGCTAAAGTTTACTAGTTATGAAATAGATTATCACGACTCTCCCACAGTGCTACCATAAGCAACCTGAAATTTCAACACTCCCTATCCTACCACTTGCCTCTTCAATGCTTCCACCCAATTCGAGGAAAAGAGAAGATTAACCTACTTATTCCCAACAATTTGTAGAAGTAATCACAAATAGGCCGCTGAAGATGGAAGAAGAACACCTCCCAGCTGATCGACAATGTAATTGGACAACCAGGGGCTGTTGGAGAACATAAAAGGAGAGTTTACACAAGGACAGCGCAGAACATGACTCAATACCGCAAGCTGCAATGAGGATAGGAGCGCAAGAAGACATCAAGACTATTACTCAATGTCGCTGCAATTGCAGAGGCTCGAACTTACTGCTGTAAGGGAGGGATTCGGCTTCTCGATTGATCCGGAAAAGGGACGATACGAGTGGCTAAGGCTGTCGATACTCACGGCGAAGGCGGGTAGCGGCGACTGGATTACGCAAGGGGCAAGCGGTGTGCGGTGGCAGCCGACAGGCGATGGCGAGGGACGGAGGGCGCTCCCGTGCGGTATCCCGAATTTTGTAGCTTTTGCTAATCCTCCAACTATTTCTAAACTTTCAACCTTTGCAAAATTAATTATTGAAATTCGACAATTTATCAGGGCGTATATGATATTTGTTAATGCCAAAAAAACACATCGGAATTTTATGATTATCAAAGTGCGCATCAAATTTTTGCATTATCCTTCTTCTCTCCTCCGTGTACATATAAAATATTATAATTAAATAATAATAAATTAATTAAGAAATTTTTAGAATTTTTTTTTAGATTTAAATGGATTTTCTATATTTTATTTTATAAAAATAAATTAAATAGGCTTTAATGAACTCTATTTAAATTATCATTTTAGTAAAAAAGTTAATAAAATTAATTAACCTAAGTCATGTATAATTAAATATAGGGTTGCTGCCCCTAAGAGTACAATGCAACAGCAAAGATAGTGAGACCTCTCATAAGAAAATATAATTTGATCTTCTACTAAGACACAGTTCAACAATGAATTTTTAAAAAATCTGTAGAAGTGATCCTCTGTATAGAAGTTTATCTGACGGATAGAGTACAACTTGGGTATTGAACAACCTTTTAAAAATGAAGCAACTATGGAGTCTGTGCTAACCCGTTAAAAATTGCGAGTGCTTTTTTGATTTATACAGGTGGTTAGTAGAGATTTGATGAGGCTCCTACCTTTTTAGGCTCAATTGTTGAAAGGACGTCCCTAAAGAACCGTGGGGCAGAGCTGATATTCTATAGATTAATCGAGCCGAAGATTCAGATGCCCTAGTGCTAACAAAAAAAATATGGGGTTGCCCGTAAGGGCATGATGCAGTAGCAAAGACAAAAAATCATCACACAAGAGAACGCAATTCGATCATCTATAAAGATATAATTTGGTGATGAATTTTATAAAAATTAGTAGGGTGACCTTTTGTGCAGGAGTTTATATGACAGATGGAATAAAAATTTAACGTTAGACAGTCTTTCAGAAATGACATGTGTGGAGTTCGAGCTGAACCATTAAAACTGTGAACGTTTTTTTAATTTATGTATGTGATTGATAGAGATCCATTGGGATTCTAAGATCTTTCGACTTAGTTATTAAAAGAATAATTCTGTAAAATTGTAGGGTGGAACTGATTACTTTTAGGGATTAATCAAATAAAGACTCAAATATCCGAGTCCCAGTAAAAAAAAAAAAACATAGGGTTTAATTACTCGCTCACGTGCCCTATTCCTGTTCGCCGTCATCGCCTTTTCTCCCAAATCCGACGACGGCAGAAAGTCACTGCCCTCCATCACTCTCCTTTTGCGCCGTCTTTGCCGGATCGATCGGCTGCCTTTCCGCTCGTTCGCCGACCCGATCGTTGCTGCCGTGCCCCATCCCGCCGCCCGCAGCTTCGCTCGCCGCATCGACAGCTCTGTCGCCCCGTTGCACCGCGGCCCTCGCAGTGCCAGCGATCTTCCTCCCTTCTGTCACTGCAGCTACACCTCTCCTTCGGCACAAGCAACAACCCTTGCCGTCGACCATTTCCTCTCCCCACCGCAAGCCGTGCTTAGCTCGCCGTCCCCTCTCCCCATCGCGAGCCCGTGCCCAGCAGCGCTGTCGTCGACCCCATCCGATTCTGGTAATCCCATTATTACCTGTGTTGCTGTGGATTAAGGTCGAAGGAGATTGGTAGATCGGAGGCAAACTTTTATACCATACGATTGCAGGTGTTTAGGATTATTGGAGTTGGGATATTTTGCATCCAATTTGGTTATTTGATCTGGATCTGATATCCCAATCTTGGATTGAGAAGCTGTGCAAGTGAAGCTAAGCTTCGTAAGAGTTTCAAATGAATTTTGGAATTATTAGCTTGAATATGATTAATTGACATCTTGAATTAATTAGTGGATTTAGCTAGTGGATGGGTTAATTATGAGTTAATTGGAGCTTAGATGAAATTGTTTGATGATTAACTGGTTAATTGAATTAGGATTGGTTAATCAATTAGCTTGATTAATTAGGTTTAATTGGATAAGTAATCAAGTGATTAATCTGATTTCTTTAATCCGGTTTAAAGTAACAACTGATTAGTAAAGAGTTGTTAATAAGATTAATAAACAATCTACTAAATGTGGACTAATGGGTTAATTAAATTAGTCTATAAAACAATTTGATTATACTTTTAGAATTGCAATAGAACTTAGTATATTCATATTCTATGTTGTAGGATTTTGATTGAAGTTTGACTTAGAGACATGAAGACCATCAACATGATCTACATATCAGGTGAATAATTCTACCTTTGACTTTTGTAGATCATTAATCTTAGTACATGAATTTTGTTATATTGTTAGAATTACTTACCTTGACTCCACTCTTAATTATATATGAGTTTGATACTTACCTACTGGACCTTAGAGATAATCTACTTGATGTCTATACTGTCTCTTCAGCTATTCAGACTATATTTAGTATTGTTGTACGGATTATATTTCTGGTTATGATCTTAGTATTGTAGTATAGGGATGATTATACCTATATGTGTGATTATATATATGTGGAGGGCAATTCCCTGTTGTTTATTATTGCATTTCATACATGTTGTCAACTATATTCTCCTTGTGGTTAAGAGAATCGTTGGTCATATTTATCCATCGACCACTCAAGAGTAGTGGTAGTGCAGAGTTGCGAGTAGTTGGACGCTGTGCCACCCGGCCACTTGCGAGAGTGGTAACAGAAGTTATGAGCCGTTGAATATGTTGTGCCACTCGGTCACTCATATATAGTGGTAGTTAAAATTGCACGTAGACATGAGACACCTTTGGATATAACTAGATAGTTACTATGCTTACTATCATCCATCCAATCGAGAGTAGCTAAATAAATTGTCATATTGTTTTTATTATTTTATTTTATTTTAATTATAATCTTAAGAATAAAAATATAAGTCTACACTTTAGTTCTTCAAAGTTAATTATTAAAATTCGATACCAAATATTTTATTTTTATTCTTATCTATTTTTTATTTTAATCTCTAATCTATCACTAACACTAATATATAAACTTAGTAATAAACACTACTTTTGCCATTTAATTTTAATGGCAAACTTAGCTTAGCTATAAAAACACACCCAAGCCCTAGTCTCTCGCTCGCACACCGTCACTTGTTCTGTTCCAAACTTCCAAAGTCTCTAGAGGTTGACCACCGTGCACTAACGCCGGGAGGTTCATCTCAGTCCTCCTCCTCTCTATAGTTCGTACGACGCACAGTCACATAGGTTCCTCTCGGTTGTTGCTCTGGCAGCTAGCCTAACCTGTCTTCTCCTCTGTGCTATCTTCTCCGTGATAATGGCCAATGTTGTGAGCCTGTGGCTACTGTTGTCTTCTCCCATTTCACTTTGGTATAATTCTTTTTTACTATAGTTTGTAATGTATATTTTGGATTTTTGTTTGTTGATTCAATGGATTATTTTTTTCAAAAAAAAAAAAGGATCGTGTTGTGATTTATCAATGGATGTCAGTTTAATTTTGGAATTACGCAAGTTAATGTTACATTGTTAAAGAAAAAACCTACCATAAATGAATTAATAGCTAAATATGTTAAGTAAATTGAATTGATTAGATCTCATATGCTTTTTGGGTTCTTGTCTTGTTGTAGTACAAATATAATAAAATTTGAATTCATTTATCAATCAAGTTTTCATTAATTGATAGCTAAATTCATGATTATATATCTTTATTATTTATTAGAACCATTTTTGCATGGTTGATATCTATAGGCATAAATGCACGGTACTAATATATCTATTGTTTTTATGTTAACAAATAAATATAGATTGACCCCTTTTCTAAATGCTCTTGTTTTGGGTAAGTAGCTAGCCAATTAACTTTAATATGGTATCAGAGTCGCATGACAAGGAGTTAAATTCTACTTGTGCTAAAAAAAATCTGATTACCACATGTGGGAGGAGGGTTAAGTCAATCAAGTCAAGTATCCCATCCATACATGTATAGGGACTGTTAGAGCTGTAAATGAATCAAAAC
The DNA here is from genome assembly GCA_037177395.1 of Alpinia galanga. NCBI lineage: Eukaryota > Viridiplantae > Streptophyta > Magnoliopsida > Zingiberales > Zingiberaceae > Alpinia > Alpinia galanga. Next base: position 6,398,585 of record JBAMHZ010000056.1, on the reverse strand, counting down.
ATTCATGAGTAAGATTAGTGTTTGGTTTGATAAAAGGTTGTTTATGTTCATTCAATACACACAAGATCAATTAAATAAACAAGGTTGAATACTTTATTAAACTAAATGAATAAATTTAAACTCATATGTGTTTAGTTTGTTAATATTCTCGAACATGAATTATGAACTGATTGAGAATAATGTTTAGGCAGAAAGCTTCTAAATCATGTTCATCAATAAAACTTTTATTATACTTGTAAATAAATAAATAAAGTCTTGAAATGAATAAACATGCTTGAAATAGCAAATTCTCTAGCTAACCAAATAAGCTTAAATTAAGAGCTTGATAACATCTAGATGCGTCAAGTTCAAGCCATGCTCAAGCCAAACTCAAACCAAGCAAAAGAAAGAAACCACACCAAATTTGGATAACTGGTTAACAACTTGGTTTATTTTAGACTCATCTTACCTTAGCTCAGTTACCTTATCAAACAAAGTTGAACAACACAAATCTCGGCTCGACTTGTTTATAGCTCTAAGTGTCACTGTCATATGAAGGGTGAGTGTTAATATATAAATATAAATTTGGACTCTTTCCTAACATATAAATGTATATTGTGGCACACTAAGTTTTCCCAAGAGTAAGAGCAAGGTGTAGACCAACTCAACGACCAACTGACTTGGTTCCATCTTGAACAACATTGATGGTATGGAACTTCTCTCATAGGAAGAAGATTCATACGTGAATTCCCAAAGGAACCACTAACTGAAAGGAAGTGCAAGAAAGATTTGTTTTTGAAATCCTTCCCAGTTAGAAGGGAGGCAAGTATATCTCATATTAATGGACCTTGCCTTGAAAGCTGAAGGCAAGGAAAGCGCAAGCTAGGAAGTGAGTTCCTTTTCTGAGGCATACTCAATCTCTGGGAGGAGGAAATTCCCCCTTCCTGAACCGGTTCCATGCTCCTAGATCTTAATTAGATTGAGTGTGTTAATTACTGTTTAGTATGCAATTAAACCAACTAACCCACTAGTGAACTATAGCTTTCTGGTTTGATCTCCAGTCTGGTTTTGAAAACAATTGTTGGCACCGTACTAGTCGTTGAGAAGTGTGCACTTCACCACCAAGTTGGTCAAGTCGTCATTTGCCTAGGAAACTGGCATCCCTACAGGCCACTTCGGTGCCACGCTGCTCTCCATTCTGGGGGTCATGTGTTTAGTTCCCACTTTCATGTTTTCCTCCTATATGTTGATCATCACTTAGCTGAGAGCATATTTTCTGGAGATTAGAGCTTCTGATCGAGAAAAAACTTCTAATTATATTTTAGACAAAGGATGGGCAATTTGATGGAGGGAATTGAATGAAAGCCTCCTAACTTAAAGTACTTGAGCAGTATCAAGAGCTACAAGGGAAAGAGAAGGAAGTTGACAATATTATTCCCATTGTATCTAGTGGGGACAAAAGATCAATGTAATTGTTTTCATTACTGTCATAAAAAATCATATCCAAATATACTGAAAAGCATATAACAATTACGACTACCATATCCAGTGCTTGATGATAACAGCTCTCCTAACAAAAGTTTAATGGTTTTCTTACCAAGCCTCTTAGTATTGATATTCCTGTTCCTTTGTTTTTTTTTCTCATTCAGTACACCATATATTGCAACACAATAACTATTACTTGATATTTGTGAGATTTAAATTTAGTAATGAGATATAATAACCTCACCATACTCATATGAGGACTAGAACAAACTATTCTAGAAATTTAATAGTTATTATTCTTCAAACACCTTTGAAATTATGAATAACATGTGCACAATTTCATAATTACATTATCCTATGCCTAGGAAAGCATCAATTTTTTTTTTACTTTTTATATTTCTACAAATAGGTAGAGACTTTTTTATAAGTCATTATTTATTATTTTACGAGGAATAAGTGTTATTTTCTGTTTAACAGAAATGGCATATAATTCCATATATCAAACGGTTTTTGGATCAATACCTTTATTCTCTTAGAGAGATTTTGTTCTTATCAGTGAGGTTCACCTACTGATTCATCCATTTGGCTATATCAACAAGTATGATGAGTGATGCATTTGATGAATTTTTTCCCCCTAGTGACGAATGCTCATTCTGAAAATCAATATTTGAAACATTTCATCGCAATTTATGTTCTTTGGATTGCTCCTGAAATTACAAATTATGTTGAATGGCATGTGAATCAACTCATTTGAACCAAATAACAATAAGTTCACCTATATCTTATTCTTTGTTATCATCAGGTTGTCCATTCTTGTGTATTATGGATATGGACATTCAGGGAGTTGAAAATGAAGCCTTTGGTTTCCTTGTGAAACAGGGGGCAGAAGCTGTAAGTAACTTGTGCACTTTTTTGCGTTGGATTTTTGGGTTTATATAATATCTGATGCTTATTAGCCCTTTTCAGAGGGTGTTCAAGTCAACTTTTGTGGGTCGTTTGTCAATTGTGAAACAACGTTTCTCCAAGAAGTATAGGCATCCCTTACTTGATTCAAAGTTGACAGTGAAGCGCTTGAACATGGTTTGTTTACTTACATACACATCCTTTATTATCCTGAATGTCTTCAATTAACCGAGGTAGTTATTTAGTGTAGCTTCCAAGATCTGACCTATCAAAAATTACTGACTTTTATTGAGTAATTTTAGAATTTCGTTTTGTAAATATTTGTCACCACTGGCCTGCAGATCTACTGAAATTTATCCATTTTTGGCACTATGAGATATGAGTCATGTGACAAAAAGTCAGTTAACTGTATTTTTGTTATAGGAAGTTCGCTGCATGACAAAAGCCAGACGTCTTGGTGTCCCCACTCCGGTATTATATGCTGTTGATCCAATTCTGCATACTCTGACACTTGAATACGTGGATGGGCTCTCTGTGAAGGAGATCCTCTTAGATTTTGGATTAAATGGTATTGTTGAAGAACATATAGACGATATTGCCATACAGATAGGAACTGCAATGGGAAAAATGCATGATGGGGGTCTTATCCATGGTGATTTGACCACTTCAAATATGATTATTAGGAGAGAGACTAATCAGTTGGTAAGTCCCAATCAATTCATGTTGCTTTTACATTTTTGAAGTTGTTGATGTAGGAAGCATTTTATGTCCATCAATATGGTAATTATTGATGTATATGCAATTTTGTAAATTTTGCACTTCAAAACGTTGATCATTACTGTTGATACTTTTTCTCGGCACAGGTTCTTATAGACTTTGGTCTGAGTTTCACATCAACTCTTCCTGAAGATAAAGCAGTTGATCTATATGTGTTAGAGAGAGCTTTGTTATCCATGCATTCTTCATGTGGAAATGTGGTAAGTTGATTGTTTTAGATTCATAGAAGTTAATCTGTTTGTTTAAATATATAGGGATGTTGACTCACATGTGACAATCTTTTGTTACTATCTTATCCCTGATGACCTTTTCCTGCTTCTCTGTCTCAAGCTTTTCTTTTCTTGATCTGTATATCAAAACAAATTTGTCTCCAACTTGTCTTTCCTTTCCAACATAACAAACTTCTTTCGACATCTCTATTTGGAGGCATATCAAAACTGTAATTTGCTTTCCTTCCGATCCTTGTATTAATGGATGACAACTCTTTGCAAATGATCATGTGACTAGAGTGCCCTTGTTAGTGAGTCGTAATAGTACCTCTACATTATTTAAGGACCTTCTCTGCCAGATTAATATTAAGTGCAAGGTCACAAAATTTGGGGTTCAGGGAAGACTACTCAGTCCTACCTCTGAATCCTACTGATGGTTCATCCCACAATGACACTCAGGAGGTACCTTACAGCTATTATATACTGATCATCTTCTGTCAGGCAAGGTTCTTTTCACTTTGGGTAGAGCTAAAGATTAGTCTGACCATCTCAATAAGGTTTAAGCTCATCTGTTTAAGAGTTCACCTAGCTTGATCTATTTCTAAGGTTGTCTTGAGCTTGACAATATTGTTTAAGTTCAAGTTAATGAAATCCAACAAGCTCAAGCTCTGCTTGGTTGAGGTGGCAGGATGGGGATAAGTGGCAGATAATCAAGGTAGAAGGGAAGGAACTGCAAGGAAAAGGAGTAGACTGTGGTGAAAAGGGGAGGGAAAAGAAAAGGTGAGGAAGGAGAAAGAGCAAGGTGGATTAGAGGTGTCCATTATTTGGTTTGAACTGAAAATTGAAACCAAATCAAAGAAAGTTCTTTTTGTTCCATGAGAAACCATTCAATGGCTTCCTTTGAGAATTTAGATTTGGTTCGGTTCATAAAAGAAAATTCGTGTTCGTTTGACTTGTTTTGGGTTGCATTAAACTAAATGCACACTCCTTTGAGACCTCTTTCTATAATCTAATCAGTCTACTAGTTTGCACCTATCAGTGGATTGATGTTTAGTAGCCGTTGACTATCAGACTGTTGTGTTGTGCCCTTATCCATCAGCGACCCTTTCTTATTTTCCATTTGTAGCATCAATCAACTCCTCTCTTAAATAGAAAGATTCTGTTTATTGGCACTTTGAGTTGACTTTCCAATCAACTCAACCATTGAAGTTGACTGATCCAAACCACAAACATAAAACACTCTTTTGGGTTCTAGGTTTCTCAGTCAACTAAATCTTTTTGTCAATTGACTTGTCAACTAGATGATTTCCATCTACAATCATCTCAATGCTCGATCAATGCTCGAGTCTACTTAAGTTGAGTTCAACACATCACTTGACTCTCACAACTCATCATGGAGTCTTACTATCGTTGCTTAACTTCGTCCCAAGATTGTGGCTTCTCGTCCTTTATATGCACTTGAGCCTTTGCTCCTCCACGTCATCCTTCATGCTTCGACTACATAGTTTATCTTCTCCAGTTGTCGTCCTACTACACCTCGATGTTCATTGTCCTCGGTCACTTGATCACTTTGTGCAATCTTTCTCCCGATCTCTTTGGACCGCATGCCACTAATCCTCCAACTTGACTATGCTAAATCATGCTTCAAAGATGCTCCAACAACACCTCATAATTCTAGTCCTAGGATCCCTTGATTATCTCATACAACCTTCTTCAATCTCCATGGACCTTTGTCACTGAATATGCAACCTTGGCTACATCAATCATTGTCCATCATCACTTGTCCTCGTTGAGTCATGAACTCTCTAAGTTCCATGTCCGTTATTGCAATTCCTTGCACAATCAAACATATATCAAATTGTAAGTTTAACTTAAATTTTTTACCCAAACATCTAAATCTAAATCATACTAGATTATTTAGGACACGAGTGCGCTAACAATATATTTTTTCAGTTTGACAATTAATTTAAATTAGGTCTCATTAAAAAAAAACAATCATTATGTGTCCAATGAATAGATCAGATTATTCTTAAAAACTCTATTAAATTCAATTTAAAATTATAAAAAATTCTAAATTTGAATTAATTTTATTAAAAATTCATGGATTTAAAATTTTTCAAATTTGAATTAGTTGAATTAAGATCGAATTTTATGTTTTTTATTTTTATAAAATAAAATAAATTTAATTATGAAGTTTAAAATCTATTTAAAAATAAAATAAAATTAAAATCAGATAATAGATTTAACAACATTCAATTCAAGTATTTTATTTGCACAAGAAACAAAGAGATTTAATGTTCAAATTCCATATCAAATACTCAGGAATAAATTTTAAATACAATTATATTAGCCCATAAACATATATATTATTTTAAATAAAATTATATCTTGAACATTGAAAGCCTTTAGGATCTTTAAATTTGAAATTGTCAGTGTAATATAATTTAAAAGCAAACTTATCGTAATTTATAGAAAATCACGGAAGGTGTCATTTTCTCATCGCTCATTGATATGATTTAGCTACAAAAGTTAAATTGAACAAAAAGAGCTATATAATTTACATAATGACTACACATAAAAAAGATTAAAATTTAGTTATTTGTAAGGTTTTTAACTTTGAATATGGAGGCGATTAAATTTATCAATTAATTTAATAAAAAAATAATTAAATGATATAATTTATACAAATTAAGCTTAATTATGTTATTAGTAAATTAATTAAATAAACATCTGAATTGTACTGGTATAATAAGATACAACACTAAAACTGTGTCATTCATATTAGAGATTATTATTAGAGACTGAAATTTCAACACAGTTCAATTTATTATTTTGCTTTATGCTAAGTACCTGACTCCTCAGATGATGTACATGTTGGTTGTTTTATCGTACAGATGGAAAAAATACTGTCAGCCTATAGAAAGTCTTCTAAGCAGTGGTCATCCACGATGAACAAGCTAGCTCAAGGTGAACGCTGGCTATAATTCTTCCAATTTGTATGTTCATATCCTCACAATTTCTTTGTTATCTCAAAATCTCAAACTACTTTTCCCAGTGAGACAGCGAGGTCGAAAGCGTACCATGGTAGGATGATACTTGTAAGTTCGACGTCCACCGGCACCAAGTTAGTAGGTCAGTTTACACTTTGCTGTTAGATGTTGAACTCTTGGTACTTACAATTATAAGCCTAAATAGACAATTCATCATGTTTGGTGCTATGCTGGCACTATGTAATCTCAATATACTGTTTGGTGTTCTTGCAAGTACTGTTGTAGGGCTTATCATTCATAGTAATATTGCAAAACACCAGTGAAAAATTTGTAATTGATTGTGTTGGGTAGCCTTTGGTAAGATTCCAAATGAAATGATTATCCTCAATGTGCCACTGGAAACTATCTTATCTTCTAGGAGAAATTCATATTTACTTTTATTTCTGTTATAAGGGTAGTGTTTTTTAGTATTTTTATTATATGGGTAATATAAGGTGTCGTTATAGAAGAACCTTGATGAATCATGGAGCTTGGTCTTGCAAAATACATCTTAATAACGTGGCATTGTTCATCTATAGAAATGCATATATTATTTTTTTAAGGATCTTAGTAATAAAAATGGTCTTAATTTGTTTTTGATAAGTTGTAGGATTGTTAATGTGTTTTTTGAAAGCATCTTAAACTTTGATGGCCTAATGTTTTTAATTTAAATGTGAATAATATTAGTCCATGAAATATATATCTGATTGACTAAACATAAGCAAGAGTTATATCCTTCAAAATTAAATCAACGTGTAATAATATTTATACAATATAATTATACCTACTGTATATGAGTACTACTCATGAATAATAGGGTATTAAATAACTATAATTTTATACACTTGAATTCATATTTTGTGACTAATATAAGATTTTGGGATAGAAGTATGTTCAAAGATTGTTTAGTTGTGAGCCATCCTTAACTAAAGATTGAGTGAGAACGGATATAAATTTGAATATCTAATTAGAAAGCTAAAAATATAATCTAAATTTCTTTAGTAGAATTGTAGGTTACCGAAGTGTTTTTGCAAAGAAAAATGAGTTTCTAAAAGTTCAAGGATTATAATTACTATGTCATTTATGTTTTTACAAGAGCAGTGATATGAAAATCACTTTGATAACTACACACAAAAATAAAAGCATACATGAAATTTTAAGAATTCAAAGAGTATAGCAATGGCTTAAATTTGGTTCTTAATACATAAAACTTTGTACTAAAAATAGCTAGATGATCTTAAACTAATAATGGAAAATTAAAAATAAATATGAGTTTCTTGGAGCTTGAATAGAAGTATGACCTTAAAAATTTTAAGACTATTAAAATATTTTTTTTAGTTATTTTGGATAAAAAATTAATTCGGCATCCCAATAATGTTTCTCTTTTTATTTTTAAAAGATCAATTTTAAGGTAAACGGTGACTTAAGAAAACACTTTTAATAATAGAAATGACAATTTTAAGCAAATTAAATATTTAAAATTTTTAATATGCTCCCCATTGATGATTTTGGATAAACTTAACAATGTTACTAAAATTATTATTATTATTATTATTATTATTATTATTTATAATTGTGGGTAAAAAACATCCCAAAGGAGATGTATATCTAATCAACTATTGCTGCATAAAATAAAATAATTTTTAACTTGTTTTCTAGAAAATGATATCAATTTTTGACAAAGTGAACTGAAATTGAATAATACGTTAGTCCTTAACGAGTTTTTAATGTTTGAAGACATGTTTAAACGAGCAATTTGTGTTTTATAAATAGGATGACTTAGACAAGTGAATGAACTAATTGGATGAATCAGCTAAAATGTATGTTAGACCGAAGGGATGCACAAAATGTTTCTGATTTGAGTTTAATGTATTATAGTATGCAAAAGAAATTATTCTCAATAGTTATGGTTCCTTGTTGGTAGATCAAACAACTTGGTTTGGTTAGTTGACCAAGCATTGTTAGGTTTGGTTTGTTTGACCAAACCAATAAATAACAATCATCAAATGATGATAATTATTCATTAATTCATCTAAAAGTGCTTTGGTAGACCAAACATTTTTTCCTGGTCTTTTCGTGAATGAAATCTAGATTCAAATTTGTTGATATGAAATTATATATAAATAGCCTCTTAAGGATTCTTTTGCTCATAATACATTTTCTTACTAGTTCTTCTATTTCCATCTGAGACAATACTCTTTCCCAATTTTTGTATTTACATTGAGCATTGCTTAGTTTCTCTTTCTTGTGTTTTATTTACATACTTTTTAGTGAGATCAAATTATCTTCTTTTTTTTTAAAAAATTATATTAGTACTCATATTAGACTCTTCCAACGTGGTAGAGTCTTGAACCATATTAAAGTTACTCATGTATTTAATTCAGAGGTCAATCTTCAAAATATTAATTTCTAATGAAAATCAAAATTTTGATATTCTTATTTATTCCTTTGAGTGTTTTATCCTTGTACTGCTTCAGTCGATGCAACTTCTATATCTATCTTTGCTTCTATTGTTGCAATCATTTTTTTATCATTGTAATCGATTCATTGTTGCTTTTAGTTTTTGCACGCATTTGTTTTTTTTTTCTATTTATATTATTGTAATCATAGGTGTTGTAATAAATTTCTGAAAAGGAGAAAATATAAAAAGAATTCTAAGAGTAGATCAAAAGTCATAAAGTAGACATATGAGAGAATACTGAATCACATTACATTGTTTTGTTTGCTATGTTTCGTATTTTGGTTTAATACTTATATTTTTCTAGTGTATATTGACCATTATAGAAAGACTGACTTGCTAGAGGTATATGCTTCGACTACAGATTTCAACAATCTAGACACAAGTTTCTTCCAACCAAACCAACTATATATTTGGTTGGAAATAAGCAGTCGGAGGAGAGGTGGAAACTTAGATTTGGTGCTTCACTGAAGCCAAGCCATCATCTATCTTAATTATCTAGAAGAGGCTTGACTAGATTTATTAAACTACATAACAAAGACTTCTTCTACACCAATGCAATTGTTCAGTTGTGCAATGCAGGAGTCGAGTGATCTAAGAAAGTGAAGAAATGAAATTATCGACCTTGTCATTTATATTCCTGGAGAGAAACTTCATGCAGATTGGAGGCTTCACTTGAGCGAGGGCGAGCACGGCTTGTGGAAGAGTCCATATTCCATCGCCACAAATCAAACCAGAAGCCACTGCTGGAGCAAAGGAATCTGCCTTGGGCTTGCTGACCCTTTCCCATAAAAACAGTATCGCACTTCCAACAAACATGTCGATGGCGAAGTATGATCCGAGGTAGAAAGGAATAGCCATTGCCATTGGGATTGGTATGTACCTAGCAATCTTCTTGCCAGAGATATCTCTTATCAAGTTGACGATAATTGCAAGGGCAAAGAAAATATAGCAGAGGGTGAGGCAGTGTTTAGGCAATGAACCGAAGCCATCCACGCCGAGAATTGCCATGTTACGGTAGATGATGGCGTAGGGTGCTGGGTATTGACTTGCTGAAGTGCCCATATCTTTGAAGGCCTTGAAGAAAAGCCAGAAAACGCATGGACCAATCACGCAGCCCATCGAAGTGCCAATGACTTGACTCACGAACATAGATCTCGGAGACGACAGAGTCAGGTACCCGGTCTTGAAGTCCTGCATCAAATCTGAGGCAGTCGATACGATGCTCATCATGACACCACAAGCTGCGAGCCCTGCGAGGACACCGCCGTGAGCGGAACCAGCCCAAGCACCAATGACAAAGATAGCAAGCTTCCCGTAGGTGGAGGCCAAAGACCAATCGGTAAGGCCACAGCCGTAGGCGTTGCAGAATGCTAAAACTGGTGCAATGACATACGCAACCAAGATGAAGTGCCACTTCAGGGGAGGGAAGATGTGAGGGAGAGTAACTATGGAGATTATAGCAATCACCACGTAGCCCACGTATGCGACCCACAGTGGAATTTGATCCTTAAGGAACACCTCCCTTCGCTTTTCATCGTCGTATGATGCAACAGCAGTAGCAGAGGTGTCATCGTCTGCAATGATAGGAAGAGTGTTGGAATCCTTGCGTGCGGCAACAATGAAGGTGGAGATCGTTCGACGCAGGACCTTGAGGAAGTTATAGAGGCCATCGCCGAGAATCACGGCTATGCCTATGAAGACCTGATCAATGAGCATAGGAAGAGGATACAAGAAGAGTGAGCATAGATAGCCTGCCATAACTCGAAAAAATATATATGATAATTCTGAGAAATGGTCGAGTATTACTTTATAGCCATTCAAACCATGAAAGCTGCTTTGCGGGATATCAGCCGGGTACCAATGACCTTTCTGCTGTTCTATAAGTGGCCACATGATTCCCCATGAAAGGATGCCTCCGAGGAGGACAGACACATTGACCAAGTATGGGCAGATCATTCCCACTCCAACATAAGTAGCAGAGAAGTCGAAGTAAAACCTGAAATATCGAACCAGAAGCATCTGACTTGTTTGTCGACACTAGAATGAAAACCATGAAAGAAAACATGTTCAGGATATATCTAGCGTGCCTGTTCTCGTAGGCTTTAAGGCCGAGAGTAGGGAATGCTGTAAAACCACAATCGTCACCAGCTGTATAAAACCACTGGAAGAACCCCCACAAAAAGCTACCGATAAAGCATTTGCCTAGCATCCATACTTGCCTCCTGACAAGACACAGAGGTTCTTCCACATTCTCTCTTAGATTCTACAATGAGAAAGGGTAAAAGTTGGAATGTTCATAAGATCGTTACTTGGCAAGCTTTTCACCCTGCGATGTATGGAAGCCATTGATAAGGTATGCAGTAGCAGTGCCACTTGGATAGATCAACTTGTAGTCGATGATCATTATCTGGAACATAATTGAGTGAGAATCACAACACCAATGATCAACTATTTATCTTCGAGAGTAAGTGACACGGATTCACCTTTCTGAGGGGCACAAGAGAGAACAATCCGAGAAAGCTAACGACGAACATGAATCCAATCATCCATCCTAAGCTAGGGTCCTTTATATTCTGAGCATCATTTCCTTCTGTTGCCTGGGCAGCAATTTTTGCGCTCATGCCAAAAAGGTAACTTCCAAAACCACCTGTCGACAAAATTGCAATCAAGTTACTTATTTATCAACCATACACATAGATTATGTTTACAAGTTAATACTTGACTTCTTGGTGTGTTTATGATAGGATCCCAAAAGAAAATTGTTTAAATTACTCCTTCAATATAAGTGTTCAATACTTTAATTTTACTGAAGGGAAAGAGTCAATAAATTCATCCCATGATCCAGATCAGAGATTTTCACTTTGAGATGTAGAGAAGCTATCTCCACATTGGAGTCCATATAACAAAGTAGCATGCTGTTTATGAGAGAGAACAAAAAATCTTTCAACTCTTAAAATGCATCCAGTAGGATCTCTATTTCTCTAATAAAAAAATTCTTCTAGTATTTACTAGCATCTCCAATTTGTAGCTATACGAAATCTTCATGCCACATTTTTTTGGAACAATATTTTTTATGCTAATAGACATAAACTAATAAGAAAATTATAAAGAAAGCTTTTTCTTATAAAATTGTAACCGTGTTGGGGAAATTTTGACTTGAGTTGTTGATGACTCTAATGCTTGCAATGGATATAATTGGTATTATGGGATGATGATAACGTTTGTGATATGGGGGAGGGATTATAATGCAAAGATAATATTAGAGGTAGTAAAAAATCTAGCTCTGTTACAAAGTTAATTGAAACTTACGTCCTATCTTGTTGGGAATGCACCTCCAATTTCCAAAAGACTCTTCATTCTTAAAAATAAATAAATAAATTAATCCATTGATTTATTGCATGATTTCCTTACCAAAAGGCTACATGTTCATTTATAAGCATCCAATATGTGCCTTGCCAATAAGTAAGAATACATATTCTAATAACTATCTTTTATTCTAAATAAAATAAAGTAATTTACTTATTCTAATTAAATAAATTATTCTAAAGGAAATAAATTATAGTAATTATAAGTTGGAACAATTTAAATAGTTCATTAATTGTTAAGACTATCATATACAACAATATATACTTTCATCATTCAAGGGAACAACCCCACGTGAAAAGTGCCCAGTAGCTAGCGCAGACAGATGTTACAATGGACAACGGATCAATTCTCCGTAAATGTGAGGGTGTCATCTCAAATGCCAAAAGCTCACCGTGATTTACCTCTTTTAAGATGGTCTAAAGGCGGACTAATAGGATCGCTAGGTCAGCAGATTCTAACCTTTACACAATCTTCAAGGGAACAAACAAAGCTACAAGAGCTTACCATCATTGACAACTTCCAAGCAATTCCCTTGAAGCTACATTATCGAACTCGCTTCTACTTAGAGAAAAGACTAACCTACTAATCAATGAAGTATGGTCTATGATATGATTTCATCGTAACTCAATGAGGACTCAACGGAAGGGAAGGCAAATCAAAGCAAAGCAAAGGAAGAATCAATGTACAAAAGAAAATATTGACATGCTCGTATCAACAGTCCTCCCACGATGCTGATCTAAAAACAACAAACAAGGCTGAGAGACCTAAGAGAGCATAGTTTTCTATGATGCAAATCCCTAAACAAAATCGCATTGCTGGAGGAAATCAAGAATATAGCAGCAGAGAGCATGCGAGAAAGCAGCGATTTTTAGGGTTCTGGAATGGCCGCGTACCGCTGAAAGCGAGGCCGTAGGCTGCGACGACGCAGGTCTGGATGACGGTGTTCTCCTGCCTCGTGAAGGGAGTGCGGAGGAGACCGGTGTGCTCGAGCGCCTTGGTCCAAAGCTTGACGAGGAAGAAGCCGAGGAGGCCGGCGGCTACATTGAGCGAGGGGATGATCCCCGTGGTCAGGTTCAGCTTCATCACGATGACGCTGAACATGACGGAGAGGAGGAAACTCACGACCAGAGCGCGCGCCGTCAGCTGCTCGCGCCAGGGCGGCACGCGCTGCCCCTCGAACGTCCGCTCCACCGACGGGCCTTCCGCCTCTTGCTCTGCGCCGTCCTCATCGTTTTGCTGCCGCCGTAGATTGTGGTCCTTGATGTCTCTCTGCGCCTCCACCTCCTCCGACGCCATCACGAGGAAGGCCGATTGCGGCGAGGGAGTGAGAATGAATCAGGAATCACGGGAGGAGGCAGTGAGGCCTTTCTACTCGACAGCCAATTCATCCGAACTCCGAAGGAATTGGTCAAATTTCCGGATCCCACGACTCGCTAAACGGCTAAAATGATGTGAATTATGATAAACCAACGAACTATCTTCGTCAGCCGCTTTTTTTTTTTTTTAAAGCTCTTATTTAAAAAAAAACATATTTTTGAGACATGTCATGTCATGCATTTGCGGGCGCAACGGTAAAGCAATTAAAAATAAAAATAAAAATAAAAACTAAAATTCGAATTTAATAAAGACCAATATCCTAAAAATCTTATAGATAACCAAATAAAAAAACCATCTACTTTCAAAAATTAATCATGCGAATTGATTTATTAGTTATATTGAACTTGTTAATTAATTAAAATATATTTATTTTCAATTTAATATTGCTCGATTTTTATTTCTTATATATGTGTATTCCTGATCAATGGCAATAAACTTTTTTTTTGCAATATGTTGTTGTAACTAATGCGGCATAGCATGATAACGTTCATGTTAAACGCTTTTCGTGGTTGACTCTTTGATTTAATAAAAAATGGCAAATTATAAGAGGTTTTGCCTTGACATAGTGATCCTTTTACGTAAAGGGATCAGAAATTCAATGAGACATTTCCTACTAAGAATTATTCCTAAAAGCTTATATGACGAACACTCATATAGTTATCAACTGTGTCAGCTCGTGTGGATGATTCTCATAACTAATGTGGTAAAAACATGATAATGCTCACCTTAAGCGCCCCTCATAGTCGGCTCTTCGGCTCAACGAAGAGTGATAAATTACAAAGACTTTTATCTTGACACAGTGATATCTTTACATGGGAAAGGTTAAATTCTACCTCACACTTTTAAGAGAGAGATAAATTGAGAAGGGCACGATTCATAACTAATGTGGAACTATCACATTAGTAACCCCTTTATGACTACTCTATACTTTTAGGAGGGAGATAAATCGAGAAGTGCATATGGACAACTTTACCAACTTCAGCATTCGTAGTTTGTTACTTTATTCGGAGAAAATCCTATAAATTCATCGTAACTGGAGATTGAATTATGAATATTTGAGAGTTAAACTGGATGCTCTACTGTTACACTATAGCACTGGAGACCATGATCCCAAAACTAATGTGGAACCGTTATATAATGATCCTCTCAGTAGTCGCTATCGAGGCAAGAGTACATCGAAAGAATAGTAGTGTGGTTGTCTCAACAGACCTAGCATCCAAAAAAAAAATTGAGCAAGAAAATTCCACAAATACATCATAATTAAATATCAACTTAAAAATTCTTAAAAATTTATGTGAATATTTTATCACTGCACCCGTAGCCAGGGCCACGATCCCATAATTTTTTTTAACATGTAATTGAAGCTCTCAGGGCTTGCTCGGATGGCTAATGCAGCCGTGCTAAAGTCCGAAAGGGCAAGGGGTCAATTCTTGAATTTCACCGTCAAACTACCGATGACTTTGCATTTCTGCGCTGGCTGTCCTAAGTTCCTGATTTATCCTTCTCCACATGTAGAGACAGCGGTAGGAAACTACTAATACGATGATTCCATATTTTTTAAGTTACATCTATCAAATATGCATAACTAACTGATCGCCTTGTCAATTGTCTCATGAGCATGAAATATATACGACTAGCTAGCAAACTAAACAATTCAGTAACACTCGATAGATAATTAAAGGGACATAATTAGAACTCAACCTTGCTTAGGAGTCTGGACCAGAGTGGAGACCTTTGAAAGAGGAAGCATACTATATACATACACCTGCATGCATACAGTTTGTGCCGGCCCCTTAACTAAGCGTAGAGATGAACTTTCAAGATGACAAAGAACAACATGAGAAGCAGGCCAAAGATGAGAGCATGAACCAGAATGGAGACCAAGCTAGTCTTCATGTTCAAGAAGTCGACCGGCCACCGCTTCCCCGGCAGCTGCAGCACCACCCCAGGGCTCAGGAAGGCAAACAGAGCTGTGGCTATGATACATGGAGCCCAGTCCCTCATCCTGATGGCTGGCTGGAGCGCAGGGGAGCAACGATATGATAGGGTTGCTTGCTTCCCACCTTAATTACCTCTCTCCTCCTCCTTAATTAATTCGATTCCCCCAAGGGGCTTTTAGCCGATGATGGTGAAAGCAGGTGGCGTTAAATTAAAGATGCTGATAAGGAAAGGGCACCTCGGAATCAGATGCCAATGCATTGAATATCTGTACAGAATGTGAACAAAAGTTTGTGGAACAGTCATGGCGGATCACTTTTCCTTTTCTTTTTAAATTTATTTATATATATATATATATAAGCAATCCGTGTTTGATGGAGCTAAATTAGGATCTGCTGTGAAGACCATCACCTGAAGCAGCTTTAGGTTGAGTGTTGGCGTAATTCCAGTGTGATGTTTTGATATTTAGATAAAAAATTTAAATTAGATTTTTTTTATTATATTTTTGATGTATATATATATATATGAGTTGTGCAGGACTACAAAATATATAACTTGATGGCTTAGAATCCAATGAAGGATGGTGCATCTGAGGGACCGTGGATAAGACAATAAAAACGAGTTAAGTGAAGCGCACTTTGAAGTATATGTAAAGGATGACATTATGAGACGAGCTAGAGACTCGAATGCATTCGAGGGACAAGAGCCAAAGGAAGGAGGCTATTGGAGTATCGTTAGCATCACAACGATCGACTATCAATCGACTGATAGAGACATCAGTCAATTTGTAGGCGGTAATCCAAGTTAAGGGTTTTCAATCATTACCTATATTTAACCAAGCTCGTGGAGCTCGGTTAAGATTGACGAAATATAGACGGTAAACCTTTATTAGTAGTATAAGATAAGTCATAGTTGCTTGCGGAGATCACAAATGATTTGTGTGTGGTTTCTTCACCAAGAAGAGCTCGACATAATTAGAGTTATTGGAAAATTGATCCGTTGAAATATCATAGACGTCATCACCTTACGAATAGCCGTGAAGTAGAAGTCTTATTTTCGAATCACGTTACATCAATGGTTCTTCTTCCTTTAGCTTATTTTAAATTTTTTATTCCGCTATGTAAATTAATTTTTATCTTAGTTTTTATGTAAGCAAGCAAATAAAAAAAAACATCGTAGTCTATTCAACTCCTTCTAGCCGGCACATATATCCTAATATTATTGAGTGCGTGTCTTTCAGACTGAAAATA
>JBAMHZ010000056.1:6359885-6371047 GCA_037177395.1 Alpinia galanga | reverse complement strand
ATAATGGCAACATTAGACTTGCTTTTATAGCCCTAATTCTGTGATGCAAAAACGTGATTCGCTCATTCTTAACGTCCTCATCAATCGATCTCACAGTCTATACAAAAGAGATAAATTACGTGGAGTATTTTATACCCAACAGAGGGCTAACAGCGCAAGAGAGCAGGCACCCCAAAAAGGCTAGCAGTTTCCGGAGATTAACCCTTTCTCTCTGGTATAATTATGTTACCGCACTAGCCACACGCCTCGTGGAGAGTTATAGCCCTAATTATAATTCTATTGATGGTCAAAATTAAATGGCATACAATGATTTAATTATAAATTAGGGGTTTAAAATGTTAAAAGTACTATGAAATATGTGAAATTGAACTAGTTTTGCTATTCCAGTCAATAAAAGTACGATCCAATTCACTAGATCCTCATCGTCAGTGAACTTTCCGGCGACGATTGTGAGCGGCGAGCTTCGTGACGAGGGCTATTCATGGCGCAAGATGTGGTGGTGTTGAAGTTGACGGAGAAGACATGCACGAGGAGCTGACCCATCCCATCATCAACCTATCTATACTGGTATTGGCTATCGAAGATACGAGAGTTTCGAATTTCGTTGATAGCATTCGTCGATCCGTTGTATTGATCATCCGATTTTGTTTTCTTTTCGATTAAAAACAATGGCGATACGACTTGATCGGTCGTCTTCAAAGTTCAAAGTTCAAAGTTCAAAGTTCAACCATGGTCGACTTGGTACGTTGAAGTTTGACGCCGTTTCCGAATGTTCCAAGAAACCGTGGCAAAAGTCTCACCGGCCATCCACGAAACCTACAAATTCCCCTTCTTACCCACAATGCGCAATCCATCGTAATCCCTTCTTCGGGAATCAGAAACCCTAAAGACATGATTTTGGAACTCGCAGCGGTGTTGGAGGAGCAACGGCAATCGACACAGTGGGTGCGAGCCGTAGCGAGGAGCGCCGTGGAGGATGTGATGCTGCTCCCGCCTCCAAATTTCGGGGTAGTAGACAGGGGCATCTACCGCTCGGGGTTCCCTACTGCCGATTGCCTTCCCTTCTTGGAGGCTCTCAAGCTGCGATCCATCGTGTGAGAGAGACTCCCTCTTTTTTTATGCCTTCCTGTCTCGTTCAAAGTATGAACTAGGTTTTCGATCAATGCGCGTGGATTTTCTGCAGGTACTTGTGCCCGGATCCATACACGGAGGAGAATGCTGAGTTCGTCAGATCACATGGGATTCGCCTCTTCCAGTTTGGGATCGAAGGGAGCAGGGTACCTTCCTTTTTCTTTCTTTTCCTTGTTACAGTATCAGTACAACTCTAATACCCTGATTTCGAATACTAGAGATTTAGCTTACAATTGTGTTCATGGCCTGATATACTCTATGCTACGAAGCAACTCTAGAAGGATGATATGGGTATGTTTCCTCCAAAGGGAGACATCTAACTAGCAATCTTATGTCATGTATTTTCCTGAGATTCATAGCTGCGTGAGAACCAGGAATGTGCCAGACAGCATTGGAGCTTTAGTGCAGCTTCTTGTCTGTGCTTAGTCTTAAACACAATGGAAATCTTTTGGCAGAAAATGAAAAGAACACCCCTAATTATTCACATCGTCAAAAGGGCACCCCTCTTTCAAAAATTATCAAAACAATACTCCCATAATTTGGTAGCTGAAATACCCTTTTATTCTTCGCCTTGGAGCAGCTTTGGTCAGAGTTACACCACTTTAGAGTAGTTTTGGTGAAAGATGCTCCACCTTGAAGATTAAAGTTGCTCCAAAGTGAGCATAAAAGGGTATTTTAGATATTGAATTATGGGTGGGGCATTGTTTTGGTAATTTTTAAAAGAGAGATATTCTTTTGACGATATGGATAATTAGGAGTGCCTTTTTAATTTTCTGCCAAATCTTTTTATCAAGGTGGAAAGTTCTTTAAGCCAAAGGTGTATATGCTCAGGATTTCTATATATGATGGAGAAATCTACATTTGCATCTCCCGAACTATCTGCTTGATTTTATATGTATACCTGCTTCAATGTATCATTTTAGTTGGCAAACCTTTCTTTGATCCTATAACCTTCTCTACTTTCTTAACCTGGCACACCTTTGCTTTGTTTTGGATTTTAACCTTATGAAACTATTGGCCTTGGTTTAGCCGACCCCATCTAGTGGGATAAAGCTTGATTGTTGTTGTTGTTGTTTGAAACTATTGGCCTTGGTTATTGTTTGCCTAGAAGCAGTTAGTTCTTTGAGATGACAGTTGATAACCTAATAAGCAAATGAGATTTATCCTGGGACTCGTTAAACAGATCAAACTTAAGAAACTAAATGAAAGTAAAGGCACATGGACTGTTGATATTCCTAGTTCTTCAATGTCATTTTTGATGCACCTTGGTATCAGCATTCGATGACTCTTTCATACAACCATCAAGAAATTTTGATTTCATTTCATCCATTGGAGAAATATAAGCTGGTAGTGAAATACAATTTTATTTGTCTTAATAAAAATGTGCTAATCACACGTAAGTGAAGCGAGTTCTATAGCTACTAGTAACCTACAAGTCAGAAATTACTGGTGACATGCTGTAGTACTTGACAATAGGAAAGAACAGTTTGTTTGCAGTTTAGAAAACATTAAACATTCTAACTAATTCATGGGTCTCACATCTGTTATGCTTTTGGTGGTACTAAAAATTAGTTGATCTTTGGTGCAAATCCCATCTTTGGTTTTCTATGCATGGAATGAAATGTAATGCATTTCCTTTTCGATTGGCTCAGTAAATTCTCATATCATGTATGTGTGTGTGTTCCTATCTTTGTTTTGTTTTTCAGGCCAAAGCATTTGTGTTGTGTATATGTGTGCATATGTATCTTTGTTGATGAATATGAAAAATCACCTCAATGACCCATTTTTCTGCATATGCAGGAGTCCTTAAGTGATTCTAGTCATACCATCATGGAGGCTCTCAGAGTCTTGCTCGGTAATGATTTCGCCTTAGCTCGGCTTATTGTTAGGTCTTCCTACTATTCATAATTTTTGCAATTAGCTAAAAGATGCATGCGCTGGCTATGCTGTTTCAGATGCAAGGAATCATCCAATTCTTATACACTGCAAAAGAGGAAAGGTATCAAAATAGATCTTCTCTCTGTATGCTTCTCACATGTAGTTCAAAAATCTTAAGATTCACCATTAATTGTTTTCATTTAACTTGTTTTCAGCACCGGACTGGCTGCGTCGTAGGCTGCTTCAGGAGGTTACAAAACTGGTGCATGACATCTGTGCATGAAGAATATGTAAAATTTGCATCCACCAAGGCCCGGCCATCAGACATGATCTTTATCCAGAAATTTGATATTTCACAGATGATGGAGTGTGTTTTTGGGATAATATACCAGTACCACTTTTCTGGCCACCAGGCTCGGCGCCTTGTTTACCAAAAGATATTTTGAATTTGCAAGGTAGTAGTAGCATACCACAGAAGAGAACAAAAACCTATCGAGCGAGCCAAGTGATTGCGCGAGGTGTGAGTTAGAACTCCATATTGATTTATCTTGTCTTGACTAGAAGGAACATGCACCGAGAATCTGCTCAAACTTCTTGCTGCTCGACATATTTCTTTTTGTATTTGTCCTTGGCAAGCAATTGATATAAGAACCCCTCGGCTGGAAGTTTTGTAGGTTTAAATACTCCATTTCATGAGGCAGAGTTGTCATTGTCTAGAAAGTTGACATTTTGATAGATTTAATTTTTGTTTCTTGAGAATCTTGTGAATTGAGTCTTGAATAAAATTTCATTTGCGCTTCAGAAGTAGGGATGACAATGGCTCATCCCTATGAAAATCCACATCGATCACTTTGTTTAGCTTGCTTGTGTCCTGTACTGAAATATACCCAAAAAAAACAAAAGAAACAAATAACATAAAAAATATGGTGTTTTTATTGAGTAATCAATATGGTATTTTTTTTATTGATTATGGAAAAGTATGATCTTTTTTCATAACTATACTTAAATATTTAGAGATTAATCTATCAAAATTTTCTTTGTCAAGGATTATCTCACTTCTCTTCGAGCGTACACACCCTAAGGATGCGTTTGGTTGATAGAAAATCTTTTCAAGTTTACAAAATCTTAGGATGTATTTGATAAATAAATAAATTCTATTGGCTATACATTTTGTCCCCCATGGGATGAGATGATCTATTAGCTAGCGCAGTATAGATTTATCACAATGAAAGCAAGGTCGATTTTTCTTCCGTTGCACTGATCAATCGGTCAAGGGACATAGTTTCCCTGTGAATTTACCTCTCTTTACTATCACCGTGGGATCGGCGACGAGAGGCGCTAGGGCGAGTGTAATCACCTTTTGCCACATGGTCCAATACATTAGGTTTTAAAAAAAAAGTTTGAAATAACAGTTCTAAAAATTGCTATTGCTAAATTATCCATCTTTGTTCTCTGTGGCAAACTTAGAATTTCAAAATTAAAAGATTTTGAATGATCAAACAAAAAGATAAATTGGTTAAAAAGCAACAGAATTGGGCAAGAGACCTTTCCCTACACTATTCTTTCTAAAAACATATAACAAGTACACCGATCAAACTCGACAAACTAACAAGGCGAATAAACTTAACAGATGGGCAAACAAATAAGACGAGTTTAATAGCTGGCTAGACCAGATGACTTGGACGAGCCACATAAGACTAAACAAGACAAAAGAGATTTATTTCTTGTCTAGTTATACTATTCCAACAAACCAAGCATAGATATGAATATGATTCAGCTATTTCATTCAATGAGCCAAATACATATATTATTTTCATTTTATTTTTGATCGATTTCATTCACAGCATTACGACTATAGCAAATATTGGAAGATATGATCGCCAAAAAATATATAAATTAACATATACTTAACCAGGCAAGGTATGAAGCATTACTATTGTACACATTTCATTCAACACTCATTTAGAACAAATTAATAATCTAAAATTTGTTTGTGGCATAAAATTGGAGTCACAACTGTGGTCCTAGTAGCTTCTCATGCCAACGGCACCGCAGAACTTCGTCGAGTATCACACTAAACCAGAGAAAGCAAATTGGCAAGTCTGGCTAGGAATTTGATACTCAACAAGACAAGGTGTGCAGCTAGACTAAACGAAGTAGATATGATCCACACTTACTATCATGAGGCGAATTGAATCAGTTAAAGTTGAAAGTGAAAAGATGAACCAAATATTATACTGATATCTTTTGTATCAACCTCAATGGTTGGGAGACATTTGGATAAGATTTTGACTTGCCGACCTCAAATAGCCGAGGCTAACATCACCTGGACAATGGCGATGAAGAGATCGGAAAAAGCATACTGAAACTTGTTGGTATAGTTACCATTGTAGTCATCAAGTACTTGGAGTTTGAGCTAATGCTGATGGTTGAGGAGCTGATTTATTACCAAGAGCGGAGAGTGCTTTAGCAACAATGCTCATATTAGGCCGGAAGTCAGCTTCATATTGCACACACAGAGCTGCCACTGCAGCAAGCTGCAGAAATGCAACAACGCTTCACTAGGATCCTGTATTATATATCTAGTCCTGAAAAAACCTACTCTACTTTACTGAATCAAAGGAGCATAATAAGGTGAAACAACTCGATCAAACATGCAAATCAAGGAAAGAACATAGCAAGACAGGAGACCTTTGCAACTGCCTTTGGTGGATACTCTCCCTTCAATCTTGGATCTACACATTCTAGCACCTTTTCCTCGCTTAATCTAGGAGTTGCCTACATTAATGCAAGAAGATGCATAATAGCACATTATTGCTCAGGAGCATGATTAAATGTGAAATAGCATATGAATTTTGAAAATACAAGTTAATTTTGAAGTTGGAACTGACCAACAACAGTTCATGGAACGAAAAGTAACTGTCTATGGGAAGGGATAAAGCTTACCCAAGTAACTAGACTCTGCTGCCCTCTAGGCATTGTGTGATCAACTGGCTTCCTGCCAGTCAACAACTCCAAAAGGACGACGCCAAAGCTATACACATCACTTTTCTGTGTTAAATGGCCTGTCATAGCATACCTGAGGAAGATTTGGAGGCATTAACTCAAAGCATACATGCAACTGTATAAAGTATGTCTACATAAAAGATACCTTTGTATTTCACTATAAGATTTACCTATTTGTTTGAAATGGAATTGAATCACTACCTGTCTGTAAATAAAACAAAAGAACCGAATTGATGAAGGTGAAGAACATGCAATCGATTTTTACATCAGAATTGGATCCAATCATTCTTGATAACTTTGATTGCTTTGGTTTAAACTACCAAGGTTCCTATTCATTTTTGTAGGATTGATATCGCTGCTAGAGGGGATAGCTCATTTTGCTTTTTCTTTGCTAGTGTTCATATCTACAAGAGGTTAATGCGCAACGGAAATAATAAAATGACAAAAGAGAGACAGAAAAACCATTTTATGTGGTTCACAGTTTCTCCAGGAACAGCTACATCCACAGCGTATGATCCAGATCACTCTAAAAACCTTTTTCCTCTATTCAGCACCACCGTGGGGAAAGAAACTTCTTCCGTTTACAAATTTGAAATAAATAATGGGGAAGACAATAAGAACAATAATGAAAGTACTGAACAACAAGATTACAAGCCTGCTGGAGGGTTTTTAGCGCTGAAATTGAAGGCTTTTCCTTTCTGTTGCTAGAGTTTTAAGAAAGACAAAGCCCCACTTGTGCTTTTATATTAAGTGACAAAACCAACAAGTTTCCTATAATTTACGTACATCAGACGATTGCTCCATTTAATTTAGTCAGAATCTGAATGTCATTGTAGATCTTATTTTCTAGATCCTCATTAATAATATCCTGTAATAAACATCAGTCGATTCTACGACATATAGTTGACTTCCGAAGTTTATTCATAAAGATTTCGTTTTTTCAAATTTAACTTGAGACAATTGTCGTAGTTGTTTCGCAAACATGTTTTTTACTCTGAATTTACTTCAATCAACTAGCTAATATTTTGTTTGCTCCATGATAATATTAGTCCACTGCACCAATCGATGGCAAGCTTTCTATTTCTCCGTGCTAAACCATAAATTCTGAATGACTCCGTGGTTTTATCAACCGAACGATCTATATGGCATCAATCGATTGAGTTGAAAACCACAAATCTTCCCGCGCTTATGGTATCTTCAGCCAACTGCTCAATCTCTATCAGTGGATTGCTATCAAACAACAATCTTAGAACAAACCTAGAATCATCTGAACTTAAGGTTTTTACTTCTCCATGTACGCCAATTGATTGTTACCTTCTATTAGTCAGTTTTCACTTCTCCATGTACATTGGTTACTCTGACTCGATCATCCGAGTTTCACCTATCTTTGAGTCTTAACCATGTTTAAAGGGTTACAATCACTTAAAGACTCTCACTATCACCATAACTTACCATATGCCGAAAGGCCTAGAGGCCTTTTAGACTTTCATACCTAGAATCTCCTCATCTTTGGGGCTTTGTTTTACCTAATATTCAATCACCTCTGACCTGCTGGGATTTCCTTTCTATCATGAATCTGATCCTTAACCTTCTTGAACTTCTATATCTAGCATTTAGTCTACCTGACTTGCTCGGATTTCATCTCTACTAAAAATGCAGTCCCCAACCGTCCTCAACCTTCTTGGACTTTATTGCCTAGCATCTAATATCGTCTTCAACCTTTTTGGACTTCCTTGCCTAGCATATAATATGTGCACTTGCACTCTTAACACAACATATAGATTACAAAGAATACCTAACTTAAACATGATCCAAACATCAAAATTTCATGCAATGTTACGTGCTTAGAGCATGATTGCACCAATAATTTTCCAACTTAGTTCCTAAGTTTTATCAAACATCAGTTGGAGAAAAGCAAAGTGTAATCCATCATTATAGTTAATCAATGATACTTTGACTTTTCGTGGAGTTGAGTGTTCTCACCCACTAGTAATAGCACACCTGAATTGTTAAGATAGCAACTAACATAAGCAACACAACCAAGTTTAACAACCATTTTCATTGTGTTTCATAGTAAAGCTCAGGCATTTGCATCATTGATGGCATACGGTTGTAAAAATCTTGTTTTCTCTGTAATGTCATTTTTGCCACGTATGTAGGACTGCTGCCAGCAACAGTACCTTTTGTAGATATTTTGCAGGTATTTATTTTGTAGCCCTATATGCACTCCCCTTCAATGAAGCTGGTAAACTCGTGTTCAATATTTAAATTTTCAATACTTTTTAATTTCTTCAAAACAAATAACTTTATGGTTAATCTCCTTGCTAAAGAGCAAAATAAATCATGCTAAACATAAAAATAATTCGAAACTGAAACAACTAAAAGGGTTTGAGTTGTGCAAATTACTCTGGGGCATAATAACCAAAAGTCCCAAGGACACGTGTTGAATGGAGACGAGAAGCCATATCAGGTGCTTGATTTAAGAGGTTAAAATCAGCAATTTTGGCTTTAAAGTCCTCGAACAAAAGTACATTGCTTGATCTAATGTCCCGATGTATTATAGAAGGCTGAACCTTCTCATGAAGATACTCTAACCCTTTTGCAGCATCAATTGCGATCCTCACGCGCTGCATCCAGTCAAGTGGAGGAGCAGGTTGTGCAACTTCCAGTCCCTTTCTACCTATAAATCAGAGAAGATTGAAATCTTGGTTTCTTGAAGTTCAATGGACATATAATAATTGCCAATAAAATCAGAAATATTATTTTAAAAGAAAAAGGCAAAATGTATGTCATACCATGTAAGATGTCAAGAAAAAAGATGTAAAATGTTTGGCATACCATGCAAGATATCATGCAAAGTACCCATTGCTGCAAATTCATAGGCCAGCAAGCGGAAATTTCCTTCAACACAATAACCGAGCAATTCCACAAAGTTTTCATGCTTCAACCTTGAAGCCATAGATACCTATTTTTATTTTAGAAAAAAGTGGAGCAATTGCCTAAGCTCAAGTGACCAAATAGCAATATATATAAAAATTAGACTTGCTTGCCAACCTGCAAATCCATCATCTGCAAAAACAGATAAGGGTA
Organism: Alpinia galanga; assembly: GCA_037177395.1. Lineage (NCBI taxonomy): Eukaryota > Viridiplantae > Streptophyta > Magnoliopsida > Zingiberales > Zingiberaceae > Alpinia > Alpinia galanga. Next base: position 6,361,942 of record JBAMHZ010000056.1, on the reverse strand, counting down.
AAAGCATTCTTATCAGTATTAGCATGCACACCTGAAACAGAAAATTTGTATTGGTCTTGGACTCTGCTGCAGAATCAAGTTTCTTTAAGGCTACTTGTTTTCCATCATCCAGAACTGCAAAATACACTCTTCCATATGATCCTTGACCTATCAAAGTCTCTGAATTAAAATTATAAGTCTTCTCCTTTAATTCTTCCAATGAGAATGCAGAAACTTCAATCGGAGGTGGTGGCTCTAGGGGTTCACTTTTGGGAACAGCAGAGTACTCTGAACTTGTTGGCATTCCTGAATAAGAAAAGAGAAAATCATCAGCTGATCTAATAGCTGAAACACAGGACACAGCAGAGTTAAAATGAGTTGCACGCAAATGCAAATAATTGTCAGATCAAAGAAGAAAATATCAAATGGAAGCAATGGCTTGATAGATTTTGCATATGAATGCTCCAAATGCTATATCAAGTGCGTATAACAAGTTATGGTCACTATTCTCCTTACATCTCTAATATAATCATCAAGGGTTTACAAACAGTTTGATATATCTCTATATCCTTATTGGTGAATCTACAACGGGCAACAAAACATTTGATATTGTGGTTTTGGTATCCATGATAAAATTATGGCTTAGAAAAAGAGCTTATAAAAAAAGGGTGTGAAATTAAGCATCAGAAAAAGAAAGCATGCATTTCAGCCTCTTTTAAATTCACATTAAACATAGAGGTTAAATCAAATTCAAGTATGAAGTTTAGGAGAAACTTCAAATATCTTATAAACGTGAAGGTTCTTCCACCTACGGACCTCATAATTTAAAGGAAAATTATGGAAAGTTTTAGGGAATAAGAACTTATCCTTGAAAAGGCAATCACCTTTAAACTATGCTAATAATTCCACATGATCATCACAAATTATATTGTTTCATTTCAAGTGATAACACAAGGGCACTATTTTGATGAATCCAGAACTGTCTTGTACACTCTTCTCATGATGCATATGTTCAAGTTTCTATAGTTCATTGGGATCAGCTTGCCGATATCTAGTTAGACTTTGTGTAACCCAGTAAGACCACAATAGTAAGAACAAGCAAAGTCTAGAGCTTCAAGACTAAAGAAAAAACTAGTTAACTTCAAATAAAAATGAGTTATGTCAATCATTTCAATGGGTTGAAGAGCATACCATACATGTCATCTGTTTCAGTTGGCAAGAGATCCCTGTCATAACCATGGAAAGAACCAGCAAAGCGACTAGAGCAGCATAGCCAGCGCCGCATCTTACTCTTTATTTTGTTTATTCCTCTTTTACAAGCTAAATATGCATTGTGGAATAAGTAACAAAATAAATCATGTTAAGATTAAGATGTTAAGAACCATTATGACTACAATAACTTGCCGATATGCATTAAACAGAGTAAGGTGGAATTAAGCTTGAGGTACTTAATTCATCCTGGAAGACTTTGCCAAAAACTAGTAATACAAAAGGAGAGTGATGGGTTCAAGTACATATTGGGTCACTTAGGCTCAACTATGACCCAGGTGCAAAGACAATGTTATCTTAGAGTTTCCCCCAGTGACTTTCAACATGATTTTTTGCATGGTTACGGCTAGAGCTGCCAATTTTCTTATCGACAGAGCAGTTTAAAACCTAGAAGATATTATGGGCTTCGTTTGAAGACTAGGGACACTATATTACTTGTAGAAAGAGAAATTTTTCATCTTAAGAAGTGCTTTTGATCAATGTTCAAAATCTCAAGCCGTGCCAAAATTTCACTCTTAGGCTGCGTTTGGTACCTTGTAATCTGCCTTGTAATGTAATCCAGATTACGTTACAAGATAGATTTATTTGTTTGGTATGATTTTAACACCGTAATGTAATGCAATTTGGATTACAAAATATAAGAAAACCTTGTAATCTGGATTACGGACTAAAACTCATATAATCCACATTACATTACAAGGTCAACACAAGTCAACGCCGACGGTCAACAACTAAAGACCGCCGATCGCAGCCGTCGGGCACCTCCGGGCGCCGCCGATCACCGGCCGGCTCGCCGAGCACCGCCGGTC
>JBAMHZ010000056.1:6329312-6346526 GCA_037177395.1 Alpinia galanga | reverse complement strand
TCGCTGCAAGCTTGCAGCCAGGCACTCAGTGCAATCTTGCAGGCATTAGATCATCCGACTTGGGACCGGAGAATGGAAAGTTCAGCCAGACGAGAAAAAGGATTAAAATGAATCTGCAGAAGGATTTAGAATTTGTCCTTTTTTACATCAAATAAATGAGGAAAAATTTCTCGACTCCTGTGAGATAGAAGGAGCATAAGGGAAGCAAAATCAAAGGGATGAAGGGAGGTCATGGGTCTGTTGCAGACCCTCATTATTGGTGAACAAGATCTGCCTCAGGGAAAAAGTGTGGAAGGAAGCTCCTGCTGGTTCCTGGTTTGCTGGAGGTGATGTGCCGGTGATGCAGGGTAACTAAGGATGAAAGAGAGAGATAACAAAGAGCCGGTGGAGAGGAGGAGGAGAAGAAGGTGAGTACCCGCAATCTCGGGTTTTCCATTGTTTATGCTGGTGCGATCATGGAGGGAAGAAGGCTGGAAGATGAGGTATCTGGGTTGAGAAAAAGGCAATGATGGTGGTTACTTGTGGTCAGAAAAGACACAAAAAAGAGAGTCAGACAGTGGGGAGGATTAGCAGTGGTCGAAGGGAAGAACATCGTGAATTTAACTTGTTACCAATTGATGTAACACTAGGAACTAACAATCTCATAGAATAAATTTATGGAGACCATTTTGCTAAACTGAAGATTCCCAAAACACAGGGGCTGGATTCCCTTTTATGGCCTAGTTATGGTTCAACCTTAGAAAATTAAATCTAATACTACAAACTCAGAAAACGAAAAAGAAAATCCTAAAATAACTAATGCACCTATACTCTAAATAACTTATTCCTCAAAGTAATAATGAAACACACCAATATGTTGTGTTTAAATTTTAATTTTGTTAATTTAAACGACATCCATAGCTCCTTGTACCTAAGATTGAAATTTCAGCATTAGTGTCCATTCCTTGTGCTTAATGTGAGATACTCTGGTTGTATTTGCAGAAAAGGAGAATTTATGTCTTTATGGACTTCCAAATGAGACCTGGGAAGTTACCTTGCCTGCTGAAGAAGTACCTCCAGAACTTCCTGAGCCAGCTTTAGGAATTAACTTTGCAAGAGATGGCATGGAAGGGAAAGACTGGCTTGCTTTAGTTGCCGTCCATAGTGATGCATGGCTGCTTGCTGTTGCCTTCTATTTTGGAGCCCGCTTTGGATTTGATAAGGAGTCTAGGCAAGTCATTCTTAGCTTGAAGCACCGTAAACATATCAGAAAATCGGGATCATCATTTACACATTCAATTGTTCCTGTTTGCATTATTCAATCTAGTCCTTTTGAAAAGTTAAAGTAGTAATGCCTTATTATTAAATGTTGTGATATTGTTGTATGGATTATTATTATTATATGTAATATTACTGCTTTATTATAATAACAGATATACTTCAACATCTCATGGTTTGGGCCATGCTCTGTAATTGCAAAAACATTCAACTGGATATTCAATTGACTACATAAAATCAAAATGAATTCTGGACATCAAAATAGGTTGTTCTTGGACATCAAAACTGGATACGATTATGGACTATTAATTGAATGACATTCTTGGACATCAGGGGTAGTAGATTGATCCCAATTCTTGGACATCGAAACTGGACGGGGCTGTAGACTAAATATAATAGAATGATACTCTTGGACATTAGGATAGTAAATTAACCTTTACCTTCTTGTTGCTTACCCTGAAACCCAATATTTCCTCACTTTCCAACTTCTTGTTTTTGAGGAAGGGCGAACGCTTAATTGTGTTCAATGGAGGGATTCCTTTGCGGAGAGTGACTGGCAATAGGTGACATTATTGAATTTGTAGAACCTTGAAGTCCATGCTTATATACTCCGAATGATTGGTGGATGGGTACTTGTACTTTACCTTTCCGTTGGATTACCATGCAATTGTGTCCAATGACCAATTTTTAAGGTTATTAACACATCATTATGTTTGGGAGGGAGTACTTATTCCTTAACCAACAACATAATTGCTCTGAGTTTACATACAGTATAATCGTACTGTGGTATGGAATAATTGTGTGCCCCTAGAAGATTGGTGGATGTGTGCGAGTGATTTTTCTTCATGAGTTCTCTTAATTTTGTTTCACTCCAGCTAGTTATATAATTTGTTGGTTGATATCTGTTGACACTTAACAAATGAATTATTAAGACTTATATTGGTATATTTTCTTGTAATTTATTGTGACTGTAGAGTTCATTAGCCTTAAGAGTTGTTCTTCTTGTCCGCTTCATGCCATTATATTGAGATACTAAGATGATATGAAATACATATAGTGCACTATATTCAGAAAATGATTATTAGCATTGTGGCAAATTATTCTCTTGTGTTTTTGTCCTTGAATTGTCTTATAACTACCTAGAGGACTTCATATTCAATTAATTTAACTCCATTGCGAGGAAAATTAATTTTAATGCATGATTATTAAAACTGCCAAATTATATAACCATTAGTTTAACTTTTTAAATTAATGAAATTGTTATGCTCTTTGAAGGGAAGGAAATTGTAACTGTTGAATTTATCTTCCTTAGGTCATCAACCTCCTACTTTTTTCTTGTTCTTAGTTCTCTTACAGAATAATGATGTTTTTTCCCCTGGTACTATAACCTACTTCAGGAGGCGACTTTTTAATATGATCAACAACCTCCCTACCATATATGAAGTTGTAATTGGGATTACCAAGAAACAGTCCAAGGAAAAGACCTCAAATAGCAGTAGCAAGATCAAGTCAAGCTCTAAGATAGTAAATTCTTCTCCTGTCGATTTTATTTCGCCTCTACTTAAATTTCCATGCAAATTTTCAGTAGGTATATATGTATCAGCCAAGACAGGGTGAGCAGCTGACCAAGGCGGCAAAGATGCCACCTCCAAAAGAAGATGAAGAGAGTGGGACAGATGATGAGGAAGATGAAGAGGAGCATGAGAACACTTTATGCGGTGCTTGCGGCGACAACTATGCTAATGATGAGTTCTGGATATGCTGCGACGTATGCGAAAGGTGGTTTCATGGAAAGTGTGTGAAGATCACCCCGGCGAGAGCTGAGCACATAAAACAGTACAAGTGCCCAAGTTGCAGTGCCAACAAGAGGACTAAAACTTGAAGCTGCAACTGTCTGCGGGCAATTCCTTGCAGCAGACAGCCTGAGCAATTCTATTATCTTTTTGTGCTTCTTCCAGTATACTGTTAATATAATTAGACTCGTGATTTTAACTTAGGGCTCTTGTGTTATGTTATCTTTACCTTCTGAGCAGGGAATTAGATGGAGAACAAAAAATTCTGGTGTATTTTGTAACTGAAAACTGGATGTGTGCTTTCAGTGTGGCCTTGACAAGTTCGATTATTTTGATTTCTTCTGGTTTTAAAACTGGCAGTGATAGGCAGCAAGCGTGAATAAGGGTTGTAAATGAACTAAGACTGCTTTTAGTAGGTTGTAATATAAGGAAATGTGTAATTTAATATAATGAAATTAATATTATATTACTATGTTCAGTTAAGATTTGTAATGTAATTTTTTATTATAAGAGTAATTATATTTTTTTTATTTGGTATTCATTCTTATCGTACGTTATCGATCGTCGATTGCTGCCGATTACGATTGGCCATCGGTTGTCGTGGGTCGTCGATCGTTATTGGTTGTTATTGACGGTCGGTGACTGGCGATCGGTGATCGATGGGCGGCCGGCCAATGACCGTGATTGGTGGCTAGTTGAACATCGACGGCCGTGATTAATGGTCTTTAGTTGTCGACAGTCAACGTTAACTTGTGTTAACTTTGTAATGTAATTTGGACATAGAATTTAGTTCGTAATCTAGATTATAAATTTACTTTATGTTTTGTAATCTAGATTACATTATATTAAAGTGTTAAAATTGTACCCAAAAAATGAATTTATTTTGTAATGTGATTTGAATTATATTATAAGACAGATTATAAAATACCAAATGTAGTATAAATGTTTATGAGCAAGCGAACAATGTTTAGTATAATGTATTATTTGTATGAACAAGATTAGTTCATTAATTTTTATAAAGAGAAATTGTGAATTGTGATGTGGAATAATATTCATGGAGAAATTTAAAAATTATATTCATCTATAAATTCTTATAATCAAATAAAATTAAAAATTATAAAAGTTTCAAACAATTAAATAAATTCATATTCAAATTCAAATTGTGCAGCATCAACCTCGTCAAACAATTCAATTCATAGTCGTTAGATGCCGCCGCCATCCCACTTCATCTGCGTCGACGCCGCCAATCGCTTCCCTCTCCTCTCGCGCCTCCTCCAAACTTCCCGGCTGCCTCCCTTGCTGCTTCGGCAGGCCCACGCCTGCATGCTCAAGACCGGCCTCCACCTCCTCCCCTTCCCTGTCAGCAAGCTCCTCGCCGCCGCATCCGCTCTCGCTGAACCCGCCTACGCCCGCTCCATCTTCGATTGCATCGCCTCCCCCACCCTTTTCCACCACACTGCAGTCCTGCGGAGCCTCTCCTCCGCCCCTGGAGGCCGCTCCGTGGCCGATGCCTTCGCCCTCTTCCGCTCCCTCCACGCCTCCCCCGGCCTGGGGCTGAACCAGTTCGCTTTCATTCCCACCCTCAAGGTTCTCGCCCAAGGCCTCCACCTCCAGCTCGGGAGGCAGCTCCACGCCCTGGCTCTCAAACTTGGCTTTCTCCTCTACGTCAACGTCAGGAACACCTTGATTCATCTCTACTGCCGCTGCGGCCGCGTTTCCGACGACGGACTCCATCTGTTCGATGAAATGCCCCTTCGAAATGACGCCGTCTCCTGGAGCGCGTTGATGAGTGGATATCTGCAGCTGTCGGAACCCGAGAAGGTGGTCGCTTTGTTCCGCCAGATGCATCGCTGTTGCTCGGAGATCAACGCCGCGGCACTGGTGAACACTTTCTCAGCCTTGGTAGATTTATCTTGCTCGGGAGGCGAAATTCTTCATGGCTACTGCGTCAAGTCTAGCTTCGACTCCGACTTGAACGTAGCTACCGCCATCGCAGACATGTACGCGAAATCTAAGCGCATGGACTCCGCAGCGAAGGTGTTCGACGCAGCGAAGACAAAAGACTTGGTCTTGTCCAATTGCATCGTCGATGGCTACGCCAAAGCCGGAGCCATCGAAGAAGCCTTGGCGGTAGTTGCAAAGATGATGGACGAGGGAATCAAACCGGTATCGTCAACGTTCGCCGGTCTGCTTGAAGCCTGCGCGTCGTCCGGCGCACTCATGGTCGGCCGGCACATCCACGAGCACATAGAGACCGAGAAGGTGGAGTTGAGTGCTGTCCTCGGGACAGCTTTGGTCGACATGTACTCGAAGACCGGCTGCCTCGACGAGGCCCTCGAGGTGTTCGGCAAAATGGCTGACAGAGACGTCCAGGCCTGGACGGCGATGATCATGGGCCTCGGAGTTAACGGCCGGGCAGCAGAGGCGCTGGAGCTCTTCAGCGAGATGGAAGCGAGCGGCACGGAACCCAACGCAGTCACCTTCTTGTCGGTGCTCAGCGCGTGCAGCCATGGAGGACTGGTGGAAGCAGGGAAGCAATGCTTGGAGAGAATGGTGGGGAGATACGGACTCATACCGGGAAAGGAACACTATGGATGCTTGATCGATCTGTTCGGTCGCGCGGGGACGTTGGAGGAAGCTTACGAGCTGATCGAGAGCTTGCCTGTCGTCAAAGGATGCGCCTTGCCGTGGCGGTCTCTGCTTGCAGGCTGCAGGATCCATGGAAACGTGGAGGTTGGAGAAATGGCGCAGAAGAATTTGGTGGCGTTGGGCGACGAACACCCGAGCAACGTCATCCTCCTTTCCGGCGCCTACGCGGTGGCAGGGAGACGGCTGGATGCCACACTGCTGGAATCTACGGGAGGGGAGCCGCTGGAGAAAAAGGAAACTGGACTCAGCGCAATTGCCATGGATTCCTATTAATATATATATTTGTTTATTTATTATTCAAATTTATTTATTTACTTACTGATTTTATTTAAACATATCTATTTAAATCATTAATTGTTAGCATTTATCTATATATATATAGAGAAAGAGAAAGGAGAAATAATCTCCTACACAACTCTTATGTGAGCACCCATGAGCATTTTCATTATCCATCATCCGATTAGATGAGCATTATAGTTCAACTCTTGAATTCTAAGAGATCGAACGATGGATAATGAAGGTGTTCATGGATACTCACATAAGAGTTGTATAAAAAATCATTCTTATATATATATATTAAATTCTGTTACATATCTTTCATTAAGTACAACTCGGCAAGAACGTAGATGACAGTTATTCATAAACAACTCCCTATAGCCACCATATCCATCCTACCACCAAGACAATCCAAACAATTCACCAAGGTTATTCAATCCTTTCGGACTATTTAATTTATCTGACTCAACCCAAGCCACTTGGTTCTGCCACCTGATTCTCCTAACTCACCCTGCTCAATTCATATTCTGAAATAAAAAATAAAAAATGATATATAATTTATATTTAAAAGGGTTGAAAAAAGCAGCCGACTTCGTCCCATGGTAGCATTAGCATTCAGAGGGGGAAAACCGAGTTTATAGTATGACATTGCAAATGGTGGTTCGTCACCGGTTCCTACTTCCTAGCGTAGGGTAGGGCAAATCGTCACATGACTACAAAATAAATAAAAATCAAGGAAAACAAAAAAGGAAAGCCGATGATTACCAGTTTCGTGTGTCGGATGAGACAGCTTTGCTCTTGAAAACCAGGCTGAAACAATTTAAGAGAAATGGGAAAACATGAATTCATTGCTTCATAACAGAAATATATATAATGTTTCATTTAGATTATTAGCATTTGGGAAAATTTTTGTCAAATTTCTGATTTACAATTCTCAATTTAAGATCAAATTTTCCGCTCATGGTTTATCAGATCCTTCCTTGCTAGTGGTGCTTGTACTCCTATTGTCACATATCTCTCCTTGTGATGTCTGTGAAAGAGTAGAAAGCACCTGACCTGACCACAAGTCCAATGGAGCATGGTATCTAGCATGAGGCCTCGTCACCTGAGGTGGCGGTTCTGGCGGCGCAAGTGGTGGCGTTCTTTCCACTGGAAAAAGCTGGAGCTCCTGAACGGGGGCAGCTGGCATGGATCCAATAATGAATGGCGGATGCTGCATTGGAAGAACAGTAGTAGTTGGCTGTGGTTGAGTCAGGGGATTTGCACTAGGGGTGTCATTCCACACAGGAACAGATTGTGTTCTCATCTGTACTTCATTTTGGAGCAGTGATATTTCAGATTGCAAAGCATTATTCTCATCTTTCAACTCATTCCTCTCCACCGTAACCTGTTATATTTCCCACGCCCAATTGAATTATATACCATCCTGAGATTAAATCATAGAATAGTCATTCCCCTGGCGAGCCAGGGTCCTAATGCCTGAGTGCCACAAGGCGCAAAGAACTTGACAAGAAGATCCAGTAAAGGCAATCAAACATCATGCTGCAGGCTGACGTTGTATAATGACAAATCCATTTAATTCATCAATCAATGAAAGTATATATTATATGCAAAATTGTTTCTAATTATATGCGCTTTATAAAGGATTGAAAAAGCACAAAAACAAAATTATTTTCATCAATCAGTTTACTTCAGTTAATAAAGCATATAAGCCAGCATAAAATTATAGGGCCATCTTCAAGCAGAATGCTTTAGTCAAGGTAGCCATCAATGTCAGAATCATTGCTGTCATGAAAGAATAATCAAAGTGAACTTTGGGCAATGGTTAATTGTAAATACGTTAGCAAGTATGCAGCATCTAACAGGAAATAGACTGATTATGAAAAGGAAGAATTACTCGAGGTTCCAAATCACTGGAGAATTCCATGGTAGAGAGACAGTGACAGAAGATTCATTAGCTACAGACTAAAAACTATGTAAACTTAGAATAAATCAACGAGCATGTATGATCTCCGATTATACTTGTAATGATATTAATCTGAAATATTGACTTGCAAAGATTAAGAAGAGAAAACTAGATCGGTGAATCAGAAACTCACATAGCGAGATTCAGATAGCAAAGCAGCATTTTCCTTCCTAAGAGATTCTACTTGAGCAAATAGCTCACGAAGTACTCGGGTAGTATCTCCCAATATGGAAGCTTTACAATTATTTTGACGATCTGGTTCTGTACATAGACAATAATATAGGAATAAGTTCCTCGGAATAAAAAAAGACAGACAAATACTTACATAGATATGTCATTTTGCAGAAAAAATTTATAAAAAAAAAACAAGATGAAAACAGAGCATTTTTTAGACTAGAAAAGGTATCCCTTGAAAATGACAACCTTCAACCTCATCTGCATGAATAAATATTATCATTGTCAATTTGTTGATAAGAATTGCTCACAAAATATACAGAAGAAGCAGTGCCGTAGTCAAGTTTTTACTAGCTCACGACTTCTTTAAGTTTAAAGAAAATTTGTCAAAAGTATTAGGTAGATCCTATCAACGTACAAAAACAAGGTGGTTTCTGAATGAAAAATAACTGCATTCAAATAACACATCTGATCCAGAATTAATAGCATCAACCTAAGATTCAAAATCTCAAACTGTGTTGAAATTTTGATCTTTAACTAGAACAATATTGTTTCGACATGAAGCTGAAGTTTTGATTCATAATGTCGGTACTGGATTAGAGTTGAAGACGAAAGGATGAAGCATAAAAGGCAGACATTGTATGATTTTGATAAATTATTGAAATTCAATATCACTTAGGATAAATAAGTCTCCTTCCTTTGCTTCATTTTCTTCCGTGTTCAACCTCCAATCTATCATCGACACCATGCATCAGAGTGTCGGCATAATAATAGAACAGTATCTTTGGTGCTCAGTGGTATTGAGTTTTGGTGATTTTGTAGAATGATACATTACAACCGCATGGTATGAGATTTCAATCTATGCACCAACCTTAGATTGTATTTTCTGAATATAAGATATCTTTATAAGGACATGAAATGCAAACTGTGGATATTTTTATTGGATTTAGAAAATAAAAACTCTAGCCTGGTACAAATTTATGATAGAGCATACACAAGAAAGACTATATAATGAAAGGGAAGTTGGTCTAGGAGAACAATCAGCCAGACTGCCACAGAACAGATTTAGCTTTGTGGTAGTTATGGTGGGTAATAATCAACCCAAAACAATTAAATAAAAGAAGAGACATTTACCAAGCACATGTCCAAGCTCAACAAAGTGTTCATTCAGTTGGTCACGTTTAAGTTTCTCTCTCTCCGCTTTGTGTATCTTCTTTGGAACTCTAGTTTGACCTTTTTTACAAGGAAGAGACCTGCCATATTTATCATGTCAGAAATATATAAATCAAAGATAACAGAAAGGAAGATGATACAAAAAAAAAAGTCACATAATAGTTCAGCTCTTTTCCAACAAAATTCAAACAAAACCATTAGCAAAATAATGCAAGACTTGTAACAAAATCAGGATTCCTTTTTAAAATTATTGAAAAGTTTAAAGTTGTGCAAGTCATGAAAATTTTTATAGTTTGTAATATTAAAAAAATAGTTTAAAAAAATTAAAAGTTGCTCATTTTTTCAGAAAAAAGGAAATTAGGGTATTATTAGGATAAAACAAGACATTATTTTCTGAAAAAATGTCTTATTATTATAAGTATATAAAAGGGAGTTAGGATCCAATATATGAGGACAATTGCTTTAGTTAATGAAGAAATCCCTTTTTGATTCTCTCTATATGATTAGAATTTCTAAGATAGTTATTCTCTGTACTTAATTTTTTCTTAATATTTGTGTGTAATTGTTTATGTGATTTGAAGGTTCAATTTTAGTGTTATGCCAATCTGTATAGAAGGAAGTCTGATGCTCCAATTTCGTTCTCCATCATCCTCGAGATTTGGTGCCACCTTTGTCTACGACTCATCCCACGATTGCTCTCCTACGAACGCAGCAACCCACTAAAAAAATCTTGTTACCACAACAGTAACAAAAAGAGAGAAAATAAAATTAAAAGGGCTGTTTGAGTAAATAATCTCATCTCAAGGTTGCATGATCTCAATAAAATAACATTTCCTCCTTTAAAATTCATTTAGTTGATTAATTTAAATTTATTGCATTTAAATAATCTTCACACAATCTTCCATATATCACATATCATGGCTTTCATTTCAGATGCGATGCAAACTTTATTGTCAAATGTCATAAAGGCAATGCATGCCCGATAGTTACTTTCTTCTTTAGATGAGAAGGTCATGTCATCCCATGTCATTTTTAAATTTCTCCTTTGAGCTTTTGCTCGTCTTTTCCTTTTTCTTTATTTTTCTACTCATTTTCCCCTAATAAGGAGCATTGATCCTTCATATGCCCTTCTTCATCGCAGTTGAAACATTTACTCTTCTATTGGCCCTTTTTTAGCATTATCTTGACATTTTTCCATCAAAATTAGAATTTCAATAAACTTTTCTCATTTTCCTTGTGAAAAGAAGTTTCTTCATTATTATCCATGGAAGAAAATTCTAATGAAGAATCTCTTTCATCTTCCCTTTGTCCTCTTGCGCTACTATAAGAGATAAATTATCTCTCTAGAAACTTTCTTCTTTTTTTTTTTGCCAATCCTGTAAGTATAGACTCATGTAATTTCATAGTAGAAAAAGCTATCTAAACTAGTTATCTCAAAGTACTTCAGCATATAAAAAGGATATACCATGGAGACTAATTGAGACATCTTCATTAGACATAATTCCCCTGATACTTACCAATCCATTGAGCAATTCTTTTAGTCAGGCATGAAGCTTCTGCACGGATTCTCCTTTTTCCAATTTCCAGTTATTTATGTGATTTCTTATAAGATCCCTTTTTGTCAAGTTTGCCTCCAAGGTGCTCTTGTAAAACTCTACTAATTTAGCTTTGCAATTGTTGTATGTTCATCTTTATGTTTCTTGATCCATTGGCATTCCTCGATCATCTACATTTGTGTCCCTAGGCATCTCAAAATTATATTTTATTATTAGTATTAATTCAAAATCAGTTTTAAAGAATGCCTTCATTTTGCACTCCACATGAAAAATGTCCCTTTGAATTTAGATGGATGAATGTTTCAATTGGCTATCCCTTTTAATGTTTTTCTTGGCGGTCAGTCTGTAGATAAGTAAATTTGGCTCTAATACCACTTGTTGGAGTAGGTAAATTAAAAGACAATGGTAGAGGAGGGTAAATATCATTCATTCATATGTTTGCAAGTAAAAAAGTCAATCTACTCTTGCTATGAACTCAACAAGATCAAATAAAATGTTAGTAATGAAAATTATACAAAAACGCAAACACATACCACATTGCAAACACATGCTTTTAACATAGTTCGATAGCCCCCAAACTCCTACTCCATAACCTATTAACATTTTTAGTGGATCACTTCCAGAATCTTCTATACTTTCTCTTTCACACCGGCACTAGAGATAGAGAACCCTCTTGCAAGATGTTCAAAAAATTCGCACAAGAGAGTTACAAAAGAGGTGTTAGGGTTTGCAATAAGGCTTAATGAAATAACAGGATATTAGCCTGCAAAAGCAGATCTATTGTGGTGCTAATTCGTGGCCTTTAGAACCTATTACATAACCATTTCCTCGAATGCATATTTGACACAGTCTTGCTGTGTTGGCACCCATATGTTGAATGATCCTCTCAAGTTGTTATCCAATCCATCTATTATGGCTTGTTGAAATCGTTTTCTTATACCATCAGTTGACTGTTCAATAGTATTAGTAGACTAACCTTGATCAACTTGGATCGTTTCCTTTGGATCATGATCATTTCCTTTAGCGTCTACATCATTCACACTCTACTAGTTACGGCTCATAGGTATCAATTGACTAGATCATTACCAGTTGACTAGTCTCTAAAATGGATCATTCTATTCATTGCTTGAGTCAACTACGCAGCTGACTCGACCTTCAGCCAACGAACTCCTTCAGTGAACAAGTATATTCACTACAACCAATCTAATGACCAAGTCCACGTTCGCCCAAATACCTTCACTCTCAACTCTAGTTCACCATACATTTATTTCTACTATCGGGTTCTCCCATCTAGCCTGAGCACTCAGCTCTCTCCTCATGTCATCCTTCATGTTTCCCTCAAATAGTCCACCTCTCAACCATTTCAAGCTTCTCGTCCCTCCCCCTCGACTCTCTCCCTATTCCATCCTTCATACTTCTTCACTTGCGTAATCTGCCATTTACCCATCTCTCATTAAGTTTCTCTTCCCTTGGTTGCACTGAGCCCTTGGCTCTCTTCCCAGGTCATCCTTTATGCACTACTTATTTAGTTCGCTTGAGGCTCCTCATCTTGCAGTTCTATGGATATACTATACTACTCTTCTCCGATTTCAATGGATCTTGAGCCATTATGTAACCACGACCTTGGCTATGCCAAGTAGTCTCCATGTATGTATTCACCAAGTCTTTGCACACTTAAATACACATCAAATTAAAAAAACAAAGTAAGGCATAACTTAAACCCTTTGCCCAAACATCAAAATCCAAGATAGCACTCAACCACTTAAGGTTGACTGCACCATCAGAAACTAGACAAAAAAAATTAGTAATGCATGATACAACTTTAAAGAGTCTTTGGCATATTTACATCCATAATTATTTATAACCTTAATGCTCGTTAACCAGCCGAGTTGGTTTCATCATTTACTTCCATCCACCAACGAGTTATGCCTACCAATATTGGGAATAAAATTGTATTGACTAATGATTATCATAAAGAAAAAACTGATATGATTAATTTTCATATTATATTTACGAATTTTAAATTTTTCTCATAACAACATTCATATCTATCATATCAACTTTGTCCAGTCATATTGTGAGAAAAATTGATTGTAATGTTTTTATTTTTCTTTACAACTAATTTGAATAACTAATCTAAACACAAGTTTAATATTTAAATTAGAGAATATGCTAATTTGTTGGGAGAAATTCAAGCACTTGCTAATTTGTTAGGAGAAATTCAAACACCTATTTTGTATATTTTGTTATAGGTTGTGCAAATTCACTATTATCACCTTCATGTACCATGATTCCAATGAAGGCCTAGACGAAATTCTCACCCTATAACAAAGTGAGATGTTTTCTTATTCATTGAAAGGGCAGCTCGGTGCACGAAGTTCCTGCCATGCGAGGTCTCGAAGAAGTGTATATTGTATGCAGCCTTATCCTACTTTGCAAGAGGTTATTTCCAAAACTTGAACTCATGACCTCTAGGTAGTAACTTTACCGTTATGTCAAAGCTCCCCTTCTTTCTTATTCATTGAAAGGGCAACCAAAAATGAATATCACAAAGACAACACAAAAAAAGAAATAAAGCACATTGATTTCTTACTTATTGGAAGGGATGTCAGAAATTAATAATAATAAGGAACCATTGCTGGACAAAGTTAGTGAAGTAATTGTTTTCTATGCTGGGAAGCAACAAACTGAAAGAGGAACTGACAATTCCCCTAAAAGTAAATTCTCCACAAGTGGGAGAGAATAACACGTTCAGAAATTTCAACTTCTATTTAAAATTATCGAAAATTTTAAAGATATCTAAGTCATTTAAAATTTGTATAATTTGTTCTAGGAAAATAGTTTGAGAATTTTAAATTTGTTTAGTTCTTTTAGAAAAATCATTTTGGTTTTTTATTGGGATAATCTAAGCCAAAATGTTACGAAGAATAAGTAGTTTTTTAATTTAAAAAAAGAAGTTAGGAACACATGTATGAGTAAACTTTTTCAATGAATAAAGAATTCCCTTACTATTGTCTGTGTGAGATCAGAATTCCTCCATGTGAGATACTTATCCACATTTACATCAATTTTATCAATTGTTTCTGTGAATTTGAGGTTTTAATTTTGATATTTGATCATCTTTGATTCATGGTAATCATATTAACACAATGTTTTTCCTAGAAAAGCCTATGTCAAAAATCTAGCAACACAAAAATAAGTTGGTACAAAATAGAATTAATTTTCCTATATAGGAACAAAGTAGGTGAATGAAATAATGAGCTATAATACTCGACAGTATGATCATTTGACCAACTTAAAATATTTTCATCACAATATATAGAGTCGTAATTAATCTAGTTTATGGTTCATAGCATAACATAATGTATATTAGTTTGGTAAAAACATACAAAATCAAAGCATATATTTCAAATGGTGAACTTTTGCTAATGTCCAAGTACAAAAATTGAGAAAATGGTTACTTAATGCAGATACAAGTAATATGTGCCCTGCAAAACTATTGAAGAACCAGAACTGACAACTTTTAGTCCAGGTCAAATGCCCCTAACATGACATAGGGCAAAAGGAATATGACCAATAAAAATCGCACATGTGCCTCCCTACTTGAGGTATTGCATTGATCCAATCAACATCCAATTGGATAAGAAAATAACTGAGGAATAATTTAACCCTAGAAAAGAAAGTATAGTTGAGAAGCCAATAGTCACAGGAAGAAGGGCAACACCAGGGCATCAAGTGATAAGCAAAAAAGCACTGTTCTATGAGCTTATGAACAAATATGAACTTCAAAATATAAAAAGACAGAGATTAAAGTGATAGTAAACAGAAACCAAAGCTTTCATAAGAATTCAAAGTGGGAAAGAGTAAAGAAAAGATAATTAGATTAAAGAAAACAGAAATCTGATCAAGAGGATTCAGCAATTTTGGCATGGCATATCCTTTTGCTACATAGCAACAATTTGGACTTGGTCACTTGAAACTAGTCACTAAATGCTAATTGATCAGCTTTTGCATGCACAACCCATCTTATCAGCTTGAGATTATAGAAGTTGGAAGCAATAAGGTCTAATTGAACTCATTCAGTCAAGGATCAGCAACGCAAGTTTATACCAGCTTATATATTATTTGGCATGCATATGCTATATCTATTCCCTGGGTAGGTTTATTTTATTTTATTTTATTTTAATGGGAAGACGCATAATAATGACGTTGTGAAGCTAATTGCCTTACAATCTGACTCATCTCGGCAGATGGTGCGGTTCTTGAATTTTGACAAATCAAGAGCAGACCTACACCAAGGTCAATAAGTTGACTAACTAATATTTAAAACCAAATACTGCCTCCATAACCAAACTTGTCCGGTCACTGCATCCAGCAAAAGGAATGTCTAATGTGGTCCAGAGTATAGTGAGTTAGTATACAAAGTTATCTTCGGATAACTAAACAAATTAGGATCTCAAATTTAGGTGAAGTTCCCCGGCATCTCAAATTTATTTTTAAATGATCGTCTTTAAGAACACTATTAAATGAAATTATTTGATAAAATTAGCAATTATTGATATTAAACGATCTTATAATAAATTGTTTTATACAACACATCAATAACAATCAAGTTTTATCCTATTAAATAGAGTCGGCTATATGGATCTTTCTATGCCATTAAACTCTATCTCTCACCATATCATTATTTATATTTAAATAATTTTTATCTTGTTTTATTGTTACTTACTAATTTTTTTTTTGTCTTTCTCTTTTACATTTAATGTGTGTATTTGTCATGGTTTTACATTGTCTAAGTGGGGCATTTATTGATCATTTAAGTACATATTCGTATCACCTTAAACATATTTTATTAGTCGTCTAAATTGTTTTATACAAAGTAATCAAATTTCAAGTTAGCATTACTAATACGGATGACAACTAAATTTTCATATTAAGATCAATTATAATTATATTTACTATTCCTACAATATATATTTAAATAAATTTTATTTTATCATTGCTAAATAAATTTTCTTTAGTCTTCCTATATCTCAATTAATATATATTCATTATGATCTCATATAATTTAATTGTTCATTTATTAATGGTCTAATTATATATCAAGCCTGTTTTATTCATTTTAACCGTTGTACTTATATTCTATATAAAATATTTCTATCTATTCCTTTATTATTTTATAAAAATAAACTTAAATATTTTAGTATTTTAATAATTATCTTGCTATATCTACTATTACTAAATTTAAATTTTATATATTTTATCTTTATTATATTAAATTTAAATTTTTTACTTTCAACACTTTTTTTTGACAAGATTTAGCATTTATTTTTTTAAATGTCTTATCAATTAAAATAATATTATTTATAAATAATATACACCATGATAAATCGTGTCTTGACTCTGTACAATAAATTTATTCGTGACTGGTATAAAATATATAAACTCAGAGCTGATCTTTTATTTAACTTTAACTTTGTAGAAAAAAAAAAAAAAGAGAGATGAAGTTCCTCCGAGTTGTTTCTAGTGTTCATCATTCTTAAAGTTTATACTAAATTTTATCAAATTACCTCAAATAATATCAAAATGATGTTAAAAATCAAATACCCAGTTAGCTGCTTACGTGGAGGGTGAGATAGAAGCCAAGTTGAGCACAGAGGAGGAAGGATAAATAAGGATAGGTGAATTTTAAATTTTATTTGGGAAAAAGTGAGAGATGGGAAAGGATGGATAAGTGTTAATCTTCCTTACCTATAAAAAAAAAAAAAAAAAAAAGGAAAGATTTCCTTGTACTTCAATTTGGAACGTAAGTTTTAATCATTTCTTTTTCTCGCTTCTTTTTTCTTTCCTTCCTTCCTCTTTTATTAAACCTTCTCTCACTCTCATCCAAACAGAGACTTACAGTTTGTTTGGGAGGATACGAGGGAAAGGGAGGTGTTGCGATCCGAGACCAAGACATAAAGATGAAAGGTGCCACGGATGGGACGGGAAAGCAATGGTTGAGTACAGTAGCAAGTCCTCTTCAAGAAGGAAATAATAGTGGAGATGTGAGATGCATGCAGGTTGAAGTCGTAGGAGCTTGATGAGCACGAGTTGACAAGTCTTCTCCACGGAGCAGCAGGTTGAAAAGGAGTTGTCGAAGCCGTCAGCCTGGAAGAACTCAAAGAAGAGTTAAGGAGAGAGCCAAGGGGGACCTCGTCTAAATCCCTTTGACGCTCAAGTCAGAATATGATAAATAGTAGAAAAAATAATTAAAAGAGAAAAGTTGAGAGTTCCAACCCCTTCTTTATGGTTACTCCCTTGTTTATATAGGGATAGCAGAAAGGGAGACTTGATGAAGTGTCTCTTCTAGAAAGGCATGAAGATCCAC
>JBAMHZ010000056.1:6317396-6329212 GCA_037177395.1 Alpinia galanga | reverse complement strand
CCGACCCCATAAGGTTCACCGGCCCTATTGGGTTATAGTTTGGCTTCGACAATGATGAATTCCGGTGACAAACGGCGGTGGGCACGATGGGCAACGGCGGTGCTCACGCGACACGTGGGGAGGGACGCGCAGCGTAACGTTTCTCTATATATATATATAATCCGCGCCTGTCCTGCGCGATGCATGTGATTTTGGTGATCGACGGTTAATTTCTTTGGCATCTGTGGT
Source organism: Alpinia galanga (assembly GCA_037177395.1). Classification (NCBI taxonomy): domain Eukaryota; kingdom Viridiplantae; phylum Streptophyta; class Magnoliopsida; order Zingiberales; family Zingiberaceae; genus Alpinia; species Alpinia galanga. Next base: position 6,328,984 of record JBAMHZ010000056.1, on the reverse strand, counting down.
GATAACACTATAGATCAACCCCTGAACCCTAGGGGATATCGACGTCGTCCAATCGCAGCCGAAATCAGTCGAAATTTGACCAATCACGACTACCAATGCTATGGTCGTTGGCGGCCACCATTAGCCGGATTCTAATCAAATTGCGGTTGGAATTCAGCATCTGTCGGGCCAATCTTTGATTCCGATCCAACTGTGGCCAAATTTCGATTGTAATTCGGCCAGAATCCTACCGAATTGAGGCTATCATTCAATCAGATTCCGATGGAATCACAACCAAAATTTGGCCAGACTCCGATGCTTACCCACCTACGGTCAAATTTTAGCTACAATTTAATCAGAATTCAACAACGGAGGGAATTTGGCTATCACAGTAAATTACTATATATTCTCACACGTAGGCGCACAGTTACACAGAAAATGGACGTAACCATTATATATATATATATTTATTTATTTATTATTCTTCTATGCAATTTTTATATGAGTACCTCTATCATTTATCGTCTGATCTCTTAGAATTCAAGAGTTGAGTTATAGTACTCACCCGATCGGATAGTGGATGATAAAGATATTTATGGGTATTTATATAAGAGTTATATAGGTGATCAATTCTCTATATATATATAATTATTTTTCTGATTAAATTTTATTTTGTTAATATTTTTCAGCGGTGAAAAGGACATGGCCTAAATTCCGTCAAATCTTGTCTCGTATCATAGACCTCCACGTCATCCAACAATATCTTGCTCTTGATGCCACGTCATCCTCCCTTCCCATTTTTTTTGTCTATTTTTTGAAAAATGATATTTATTTGTTTATTTAGTAAATAGGAAAAGGCTCTAAATAGCGAGGGAAGGGGAGGAAGGAAGAAGAAGAAAAGAGGGCATATAAATGCTGCCAAATTGGCCATGGCGATGGCGTAATCCCCTTCCTTCCTTCTTTCTTCCTCCTTTACGTTGGGCGGCAACCTGATACTGGACAAGAGGAGCGAGGATGGCCATTGGCCGGCGGGCGATGCGGGTTCCGCCGGTGATCATGATCCTCTTTGTCGCTGCCGCCGTGGCCTTGGTCGCCATCCACCCCATGGCCGACGGGTTCCCGGCCAGCTTGAAACTCCTTAGGTCGCTGCCTCCGCGAGGCGTCCACCTCGGCCATCTCCTTGCCCGCGACCACGCCCGCCATGGCCGGTCCCTGCTGGCCGCCTCCGGCTTGGTGAATTTCCCTGTCGAGGGCTCCTCCAACCCCTTCACCGTCGGGTATGTGAACCTTTTTCGTTGCCGAAAGTTGCTTCTTTTTGCCCCCAAAAGGAATCTTTTTGGTTTTTTTTTTCCCACTCCCGTGGTTCGAAATTGTTGAGGGATTCCAGTGGCTTGCTTTGATAATACGCATTGTGGCTGCTTCATATTAGTTCGATGCTTGGTTCTCCTAAATGTTCACTCATGGAATATCGTTCTTCGTGTCCTAGGAGTTCCATCAGGACCATGCTAAAATTAGCCTTTTCTTCTTGAGCAAACCTGCGCTGTTAATTACAAAATTTGTTTTTTTTTCCATTTTTTTTTGTTTGGCACGGAATTATTTATACTATTCTCCTTATATCTCTTGGCGAATGGAATTAGTTCAGGGTACTCGTTGAAGATTTGAGCAATCATCTGTGCTAATATGGGCATTTGACTTCAGGCTTTATTATACTCGCGTGAAACTGGGGAACCCAGCGAAAGAATACGATGTTCAAATTGATACAGGGAGTGATGTCTTGTGGGTAACTTGCAATCCATGCGATGGGTGTCCGACGTCTAGCGGACTGGATGTAAGCCATTTTGCATTCCAATGACTATTCCTTTGTTCATTCCTTTTACCAGTCCATGTTATTTTGATTTCTTGAATATGTTTTCTATTACTTGAGTGATAATTTGTCAAGAATTTTACCCATTTGAGGTAGACTGTATGCATAAGCTTTCATTTGGTCATATGCAGATCCAATTGGAGTTCTATGAACCTGACAAGTCATTCACATCTTCAGTTATTTCTTGCTTTGATGATCTTTGTACCTCTGCCGTCCAAAATGGCGAGGCCTTTTGTGCAATCGGTTCTTCAGGAAATGCTTGCAGTTACTCCTTCCAGTATGGTGATGGGAGTGGCACTGCTGGTTTCTATGTGCATGATATTATGCAGTTCGATACAGTTACAGGAAATTCAGATTCTTTGAATTCCTCTGCTCAAATTGTTTTCGGGTACAAATACTTGTTGAAACTTAAATTGATTGATGTGTCTAGTTTAAGGCAAAAAATTAGACCCTTTATTATTTCATTTACTTATATGTGTATCTTTGTGGAAACAAACTTTTGCAATGCATGGTACAGTTGCATACAATAGACCCAATATAATTTGACGCTTCCTTGGTACCCTACATTGGCGGAAGCTTCATGGATTGAGCTGCCCTTTATATGTGTATTTCTGTTCTGTGTGTGTGTTTAATTTCATTGCTCGGTTTGGATGGATCACATCCATCATATATACATTATCACATAATGTAATAGGAAAATTTGATTTTAGCATATACCGTAAAAAAGAGATAGAGTGTCTTTAAACTGTGCAAACTTATATAAAACAATTTTAGCTTCATATAGTTAAGGACAAAAAACTCGTAGGCACCATAACCTTCCCACTCATGCCTTTTTCCACAAAATATTTCTTGCACAAAATTGGAACCCAATTTCGATTCAGTCTGAAAAAACAAAATTGCCTTCTTTTAGTTCTTGTATTTTGTGAGAAAAGGTACTCATTTCATAGATTTTATGCAGTATACTGGTTACCGAGTATTGGTGGGCTGTCTATGTTTCCCTAATCGATTACTAGTTTTATGTGATTTTGATTGATAGATATTTGCTTTCCTCATTACTCATTCTTTTCCAACACTGGTTAAATTGAATGCTTTTCTGCCTGCTCTTTGAGTTAATATAAGTAAATTATTACAAACATTTACCGATTCAAAAATAGCTTTTGTACAGTTGTAGCAACTCTCAGACTGGAGATTTGACCAAGTCGGACAAGGCAGTTGGTGGGATTTTGGGGTTTGGACAGAATGGATTATCTGTGATTTCACAATTGTCGGCTATGGGTGTTGCACCTCCAGTTTTTTCTCACTGCTTGAAGGGTTCAGATGACGGTGGAGGCATATTGGTTCTCGGAGAGATTTTGGCACCGGGTATTGCCTATACCCCACTTGTTCCAGCACAGTAAGTTCTCTTGATACAAGATTTAGAAAAAGAAACTGGATTCTTCTCTAAGTACATTAAAATGGGTGGAAATTTGAAGCATTTTTCTGATGATTAAAACAATCCATTTCTTCTTAACTAGGAAATCATCTCATTTTGTTTTCTTAATCAATGAGCACCTTTTTAAAAATTCAAGAATGTACAGAAGTTCTTGCCATTGGTTTCTAAGTAATACTGTTAGGTGTTGTAGTTATTTTATGACAAATATCATCGGTATGAATTTGCCTATGATGTTTTGGACAACCATCTTTGAATATATATTTCCCCTTTGCTCTTTCTATCTTATAAGTTTTTTTTTAGTTTTTTTTTACACATGCTGACTCCCTCAGTTTGCCCATCAGGCCTCATTCCAATGTTTATTTAGAAAGCATTGCTGTCAATGATCAGATTCTATCCATTGACCAATTGGCGTTCACCACAACAACCTCGCAAGGGACAATTGTCGACTCTGGAACCACATTGGTTTACCTTGCCGAACAGATTTACTTTACTTTGATTAATGCAGTAAGTTGACTTGTTGCTTCTGAGGCGAAGCGATTATGGATCTATCTTGCTGTCATAATAATGGTCCTCGTGCCTATTTGTAGATGCTTGCTTCTGTTTCATCGTCAGTGCGTTCAATCTCCACTGGTAGTGGAAATGAGTGCTTCGTAACTTCCAGCAGGTTTTTCCAACACACTGATGTGCTTCTGTGTCTTTCGAGCCATCTGACTTGTATAACAACATGCTGCCTTGTTTTTGAATCTCTCAATTGCAGTCTCGATGAATCATTTCCTTCGATCACATTGAACTTTAAGGGCGGTGCATCCATGTCGCTGATGCCCAAGGAGTATCTATTAAAACAAGGCATTGTTGTAAGTTGCCTGCCCACCTTATTCGTGCATTCTTAATTTTGTGGCATCCATAAGTTTATTGCTACTTCACAAAGCATCTGATAGGTAGCATCGACTTTGACGTGCAGGATTATACAGACATATGGTGTTTAGGCTTGCAAAACAACCACGGGTCCGGAGTAACAATTCTAGGAGGTTTGTCGACTAAACCTTCATTTCACATCGTCATGAAGAAACTAAAGTGACAGAATTTCATTTTCTTGAAACTTCTTATATCGAAAGTTTAGCAAGTTACATGAGATATCATTACGATGCGTACTGTGTAATTAACACAATGTGCCTTCTGCTTTGCAGACCTTGTTCTAAAGGATAAGATAGTGGTGTATGATTTGGCAAATCAGCGTGTTGGTTGGCAGAGCTACGACTGTAAGTCTCTAATCGCCGATGATTCTTCCATCCATTGCTCTTATAATCAGTTGCTTCACTTGTGAGAGAATGCTGAAAAAACCTTGTCCTCCCAATCTTCTCTTCAGGTTCTCAGTCTGTCAATGTCAGCACATCATCATCTGGTAAGAAACAGGACCAGTTCCTGAACACTGCCCAAATCGAGATTAGCCGATCCTCGCAGATCATTTACGATAAACTACTTTGGACAATGACCGGATTTGTTCTTGTTTGTACACTTTTTGCAAACAGATTACTAAGATAGCGGACGATACAGATGGTAAACATACACACACACTGATTCTTTATTGTTGTCATTGGATCCAAACTGCTTCCACTGTCTGTAAATTTGATTCTTCGCTATATAAAATGTTCATGAGGTTTGCTTGTTCAAGTTTCTCCTAGGAAGTGTTTTAAAACCCTGATTTTGTGTTTTGAATTCAGTTCATCATAAGTATTTGTATTTGTGCAATCGAACCAGTTTAAGCAGGTCAAGCCTGGTTTTTTTCTGGATAGAAATGCGAACTGTTTGATGAAGAAAATTTTAAAATTGTTTTTTATTTTTGTTGAAGAGATTGATAGGGAAGATTGCCAACCTCCTTTTTGTTTGGTTACTTGATGTACAATAGAACATCAAATCACCTCATTGATTTGGAAAGAACATCATTTTAATATAGGCATATTTATATAGTTTTATTTTTATTTTAAATATTTTTTAAATATAGAAAGCAACTTTTAGAATGAATTGATATTGTGAGACAAGAAGACAAGATCCACATGGAGTTAACTAATTATGCCAAAAAAAATATTGAGGCCTAACTTGATATTCATTAATATTTGAAGTTATTTTTTCATACTTCAATTAGTTTGTTTGGTATAGAAAATATTTGTTTGCTTAACTAAATTTGAAAATAATAAAAAAAAAATTTTAAAAAAAAAAGAAGGAAAAATATAAAATAAAAACTTGAGATGACAATTATCCCTTGCATGAGGCATGAACTTTCTACTTCCCTTTTCCATTCCCATTCCATGAAACTTAAATCGATGGAATTTAAAAAATGATATCGATGTTTAATTTGATTAATAATACACATAAATTAAAATATATTAACAAATAAAATCGACAAAAAGTATTTCTCCAATAAGTCAACTCCAAATCTCTCTTGAATCGAATCTATAAAATAGTTTCAGAAGTAGAGAACAGAGCATAAAACAGAGGAAGATGGGGGTGTCCGGTGGCTGCGCCGCCGCTACTGGCGGCGACGGTTTGAAACTGGATCTCTTCCGGTTTGTGGTGCAGGTGGTGCGCGGCCGGTGGTTCATGTTCTTCTCCTCGTTCCTGATCATGGCGGCCGCCGGCGCCACCTATATCTTCTCCATCTACTCCAAGGACATCAAGACGTCGCTGGGGTACGACCAGTCCACCCTCAACACCCTCTCCTTCTTCAAGGACCTCGGCGCCAACGTCGGCATCCTCTCCGGCCTCATCAACGAGGTCACACCGCCGTGGGTCGTGCTCTCCCTCGGCGCCGCCATGAACCTCTTCGGCTACCTCATGATCTACCTCGCCATCACCGGCCGGATGGCGCCGCCGCGAGTGTGGCTCATGTGCCTCTACATCTGCGTGGGCGCCAACTCGCAGACCTTCGCCAACACTGGCGCCTTAGTCACCTGCGTCAAGAACTTCCCCGACCACCGCGGCATCGTCCTCGGCCTCCTCAAGGGCTTCGTTGGCCTCAGCGGCGCCATCATCACGCAGCTCTACTACGCCATCTACTTCGACGACTCCAAGTCCCTCGTCCTCCTCATCGCCTGGCTCCCCGCCGCCATCTCCATCGTCTTCGTCCACACCATCCGCATCATGAGCGTCGCCGCCTCGCCGCCGGGGAAGACCCCCCGCGCTTTCTACTACTTCCTCTACATCTCCCTCGCCCTCGCCGCCTACCTCCTCGTTGCCATCGTCGTCGAGAAATCCGCTGGCAACTTCTCTCGCCTCGAATACTCCGCCAGCGCTACCGTCGCCATCTTCCTCCTCCTCCTCCCTCTTGTCGTCGTCGTGAAACAAGAGCTCAACACCTTCAACCGGCGAAAACATGAACTCCAAAACCCGCCGCCGATCAACATAACCGTTCAGAAACCGTCACCGGTAACGGTTCCAAAAATTTCACCCACGGCTGCAGCTGAAAAACAAACAGAGGGCGCGGTGGTGCGGTGCGCGTCGGATATGTTCCGGCCGCCGGAGCGGGGGGACGACTATTCAATTCTGCAAGCTCTGGTGAGCGTCGACATGCTCGTACTGTTCTTCGCCACCATCTGCGGCATCGGCGGCACGCTGACGGCGATCGACAACATGGGGCAGATCGGGGAGTCGTTGGGGTACCCGAAGCGGAGCATCGGCACATTCGTGTCCCTCAGCAGCATCTGGAACGACGCCGGCCGGGTGACCTCCGGCTTCGCGTCTGAGATTCTGTTAACCAAGTTCAAGGTCCCTCGGCCGTTGATGCTGACGGCGGTGCTCCTCGTCTCCTGTGTCGGCCACCTCCTCATCGCCTTCGGAGTTCCCAATTCCCTCTACTTCGCCTCCGTCGTCATCGGCTTCTGCTTCGGCGCGCAGTGGCCGCTGCTCTTCGCCATCATCTCCGAGATCTTTGGGCTCAAGTACTACTCCACTCTGTACAACTTCGGCGGCGCGGCCAGCCCGCTGGGGTCGTACCTCCTCAACGTGAGGGTGGCGGGGCACCTGTACGACATGGAGGCAAGGAAGCAGAGGACTCCGGCTGGGGGCCCCGGAGACGACAGGGACTTGACGTGTGTCGGCGTGGTGTGCTACAAGATGTCGTTTCTCATAATTACGGCGGTGACGGTGGTCGGCGCGGCGGTGTCGCTGGTGCTAGTGTGGAGGACGAAGGAGTTCTACGAAGGAGACATCTACGCCAAGTTTAGGGAGAAGAGGGAGGCGGCGGAGCAAGAGATGGCCATGGGAGGGTTCAGCTTCGAAGGAGAGCATCACGATCCAGACAGGAAGAAACAATCTACTGCAGCTCCGGCGCTGTCGCCGGAAGAGGAGATCGATAGAAACGACAAATCAGTAAAATTAAGCGAAGACAATTAAAGAAATATTTTTAAGATCTCTCGATCACTAAATGAGTACTTAATAATTAGCTTATTAATGCATAAAATTGATGTATTTGGCAAAATGGATGAATTCCCACTTTAATATCATTTATCATAATTTATAATATAATTACTGTCTCAAACATTTGGATAGTTTTTTATTCATAGTTAGAAAATATTACTTTTAACGCTCAACAAGAACTAAAATAATTTCGTAGAAAATCATCTAATTATTTCTCCTTCAAAAAATTATTAAAACTATGATTCTCCTATAATTTCCTATTTAAAATGTTTTTAGAAATTCTGAAAAAGGAGTACGTAACTAGCTTTGGTTAAAGAAACTTTAAATTAGAATTAATTTAATAAAAAAAATTTAAAAAAGAAGCATTCCATGTAAATAATAAAAGATATATATTCTTTTAATTTTCTCCCAAATAACTTCTCGATCTCTAGAAGAAAAAAAATATTTAATTGTACTAATGCATAATTAATGCCTTGTGGACTTTAAACATTCTTCTATGATCATATCACAATTAAGAAAATTACAATCTTTTAGACGTGATCATGTAAATTTGTATTAAAAATTATTTCAAATAATTATATTAAAATTGAAAGAATTTTTTTAATCAATTAAGCTCGAAAGTATTGGTATATATGCATATCATATATATATAGATATCTTGTTCATGTGGAGTTGGTGATCTAATTTTGTTGAGAAAAAGGCATGACATATATATATCACATGGATGACAAAATACACATCAAAATGAGGAAACAATTAACCTTCTTAATGGCTTGCAGATACAGCCTTTGCCTTTGTTACTGAACTAGCCGATTTTGAGACAATGACAAAAGCAAGTGGACGACGTCGCATCTCCTAAGTGATTTGGATATATATTAATTATTATTTGCACAATAATTAAGTAAAATAATAATTTTTCATTAATTCCCCAAATAGTTAAATAATTGTTCTTTTATATATATCTTCCTCAACTGATTAGTTTGAGAAAACTAATTTCCAACGATTAATTAATTAATCCTTTTTTATTTAAAAAAAAAAAAGAGACTCCTCAATTTCATTGTAAACTAATTAATTAGTTAGGAAAACTAATTTCCAACCTTTTCTAAAATGGAACTCGATTTTATTATTGTAAACAAATTAAAACTAATTTCCAACGATTTAATCCCTAATTAATCCATAGGAGGAGGCTAAACTCGATCGATCTCACAATCCATGCATCTCTGCTGTATATAAATAAAGGACGCTAAACCATTCCACAGTACAATCAATCTCTGCTCTTCTTAATTAATTAATTATCATAATGGTGAGCGATCGAGCAGCAGTTTATATAATCTTGAATTAAGTTTTGATTTCTAATTCAACTACCTAGCGATCGATATGCATTAATTATATATATCAAATTAAATAAATACGAATGCGTGCATGCATGTCTGTAACGTACGTGACAATACAGGATCAGCTGCTCTCGCTTTTAATGCCGATTCTCTTCCTTCTTCTTCCTCCTATCGCTTCGTCTGCTACCTTCGACGTGGTGGACTACGGTGCCATTGGAGATGGCAAAACCGACGATTCCCAGGCTTTTTTGAGAGCGTGGGCGGAGGTCTGCAATGACGCATCAGCCACCTCTCTTCTAAACGTTGCATCCAAAACTTTCTTGCTCAATGCTGTCGTTAACTTCAGAGGCCCATGCAAACCTTCCTCCATCACTGTCCAGGTATATTCATATTCTTAATTAATGATTCTTCAAATTTATATTTTTGATTGATATATATGCAGATTAGTGGAGTTATAGTGGCCCCGGGAGATGTGAAATCATGGAGAGGAAACAACGAGAATTGGCTTATGTTTTCTTGGGTCTACGGGTTGACTTTGACAGGAACAGGAATCATCGATGGTAAAGGTCAAGGCTGGTGGGACATGTGTCGATATGAAAATAAAATGGTGATCTATCAAATAATGAATAATATTTATATTTCAATTTTAATTAAAATACATTTATTTAATTTGTATGTGTTTCTTGTTTTTAAAATTTTTCAGAGTTGCATACATCGGCCGGCGGTAAGAATTTAATTTATAATTTTAGATGAATTAATAAGTTTTAAATAAGTTGTTGTGGGTGCACTTGCAGCAAGTTTACATGAACGGATGTAATAATTTGGTAGTGAAGGGTTTGACGGTGGTGAACAGCCAACGTTCTCATTTGGCCATCACTGGCTGCAATGACGTTCTGCTTTCTCAACTCACCATCACTGCGCCGGCGGAGAGCCCAAATACCGACGGCATCGACGTCGCCAACTCGCGTCGGGTCCGGATCGAGTGGTCTACCATCGCCACAGGCGACGACTGCATTGCCATCAACAGAGGCACCTACCAAATCAACATCACAGGGATCGTTTGTGGCCCCGGCCATGGCATTAGGTTAAGATAAACTCTAAACCCTAAACCTCAAACTCCAAACCCCAAACCCTAGCAATAGCAATAACAATAGCAATATATATCCATGTATTGGGTACTGAGTGCAGTATAGGAAGCCTGGGAAAGGATAAAAGCACGTCCGAGGAAGTGGCAGATGTAATCGTGAAGCAGTGCAATTTCACGAGAGCAACAAACGGCGCACGGATCAAGACATGGGTGGGCGGAGTGGGTTTTGCAAGAAGAATCACATTCGAAGACATCAACTTCGTTTCTACTGGAAATCCTATCATCATCGATCAAACTTACTGTGATGTGTCTTACACACAATGCAAGAGACAGGTATTCATTCCATTGATTTAATTTGTATATATGATATTTGATCGACATTGCTTTGCAGCTGCAATCAGCAGTGAAAGTGGAAGAAGTGACGTACCGGCGGATGCAGGGCACATCGTCAAATCCGGTGGCTGTGACGCTGAACTGTAACCCTCTTGCTCCTTGCTCCGGCCTCGTTCTGAAGGAGGTCGTGATCAGGAGAGACGACGGCGGTGCCGCCGCCTCCTCATGTAGAAACGCCTTGGGATCCATCGGCAAAGAATGCGCGCCTAAAGTCGATTGCTTGACTCCCATCTCCTAATTCTCATCGCTTTAATTAATTTCTGTGTAATTAGTTAGACGCCTGAGTCATTGTAATAATCTTTAATCTCTGATACTGCACGAGTGATATAATTGTGCAGTGATGAGATTGAACTACTATTCCTTCTTAGTGCAACTCGATCGATCCAAAGAGATTGAATCATCTTCACAGTTTAAATTTCCTGTTGAGATTAAAAGGCATGTCGCGATGTAATGAAAGTGCATAGAGACAAAAGAATTACTCTGTTGATTCACACAGAGTAGTAACAAAGGATTAACTGGTTGATTCAGAAATGCTGTATAAATTATATTAGCAGAGAAATCTGAGAAGAAAGGCATGTCGATGATGGAGTACATCGCAGTCGCCGCCGAGGCAATCCAACCTCTTCCACCTGCATTAAAAAGCCTCCTACTCTGTTCTCTCTTGATTTACTTTTAATCATCTTGATCTGTTTTATTCTTCTTATTCATGATCGTACTACTGTTTTAAGAAATTGAGTGCGATCTACTTGTTCCCAATTTCGACTCGAATGTTTCTGTTCTGTTATTCTGATGAAATTGTGTGCTTATTTCCTCTCCTCGATTGCAATTCATTTCAGAAGGAAGGCTAACAAAGCTTTTTTAGATATGTTTCTGTAGAATCCATTGGTGTTCAAGTTGTTGAGATACATAGTAATTAAGGGGGCGTTTGGTAAATTCATTTTCCATTTTTTATTTTTGGAAAATGGGAAATAAGTGTTTGGTAAGGTATTTTTCTATTTTCTATTTTCTATTTTTTGGAAAACGGAAGCTTGTTTTCTGGAAAAACAGAAAACGTATTTTTGTTGTTTTCCAGAAATCCAGAAAACG
>JBAMHZ010000056.1:6290714-6303671 GCA_037177395.1 Alpinia galanga | reverse complement strand
AACACATTACATTAACCATGTATTCTCCATTATTTATTTTTATATTTATTAGCCTCATAAATTTCCCAGCAAAAAAAATTTCTAATCTTTTTTCTTCCTTTATGTTTCAAAATAAAAGTTTTGTAGAGCATGATTTTGTAAAATCATTTACATGCTTATTTACTTAAATCTATTCATAAGTTTCTCAAATCATTTAGTCGTTCACATTATATCTCAGCTTGAAAAGTGAATGCTCCTTATTGTTTATATGCCATTATATGTGGTGATGCTAAAGGAATCATGCGATTGAAAGTTTCTCACCCTCAACACATATTGATGACGCTACAAGAATCACAAGATCGAAAGCTTATCTCCATCAACACATTCAAGCAAAGGATTTAGAGAATTTATGGTATTTTATAGGCATTTAAGTTGCTTGGTTAGAGGGAGACCTATGTTAGAAGAAAAATATGTAGTTAATATGGTTGAAGAGCTGGGTGTGGTTAACCAACTTTTGTAGTTAGCCATTTATTTTTGAGTCTTCTTATCAAGCTTTGAAGGAGAGCCTTAGTGCAATGGTAAAATTGCTGCTATGTGACTTGGAGGTCATAGATTTGAGTCGCAAAAATAATTTTTTGTAATGTGAGGTAAAACTACATATAATAGATTTTTCTTTGAGATCATAGAGTTTTGTGCACTAAGTTACCCTTCTCATGAAGTTTTGACAATTCTTTGATATCTAAAGGTTACCCTAGAAAAGTGCCTCCTTTATTGTGTTCAAAATCACGACTTTTATATTATAGGATATACTGCAATGGATAGGTTAGGTTCTATAGTTCAAAATTTATGCTATGCAGTTTGACACAACCCAAATTAATCATTTCAATAAATTACCGAAACTTAATATTGGTGGGCACAAGATTGTTCTCTTGTTCCCCTATGCTGAGGAGCACTTTGTCAGCATATGTTAAAGTGCAATGTGATGAATGTGGCTAATAATCTCAATTAAATTTGTGAGTCGAGATGGTGTTGTTTTTTTTCTTTTTCCTTAAAATTTATAATTCAATTGACTATTTCATTAGTAGTATTAAATTTAAAAGTAAACAAGTTGATTGTAAGGAGATTAAAGGAGTTTAACTCATCTGAACCCATAGTAGATTGAGTTTTGACACCTTTTGGTAGTAAAATATTTTTAGTTCGTTGATTATCTAATTCTTTTAGTTTTGTTTTTACAACTAAAAAAATCAATTGGAAGAGAATTAAAGACTCTAAATCCATCTAATTCATCTTAGAATTGTTTGACAAATTCAGAAGCATGTCAATTGTTAATGTGGTATGGTACAACCAAATTATTGTTTAATTGACTAATAGTCTTGTTTTTAGAAGCAAAGAGGAGACTAAAGAGGAAAACCATTTTGATTTTATCTTGGCAAGCTTGCGAAACATTGGCATGGAACAAAAGTTTAAATGTTAGAATGTTTTCATTGATTAACAATCTATATTAGATTATTGTGTTCCACAAGGAGGAAATTTAATGTTTAGAAAGTAAAATAGCAAGAGTATTGTGACCTATCTCATATTTTAATATTTTGCACACTGCATAGATGAAATATTATTACTTTAAGTTGCAGTTGCATTTGCAAATCTAAATGGATTTTCATTTTCAGCCAACTAAATGCCTGCAAGTAAGCTATTAACAGTTAGTAGCACACTGCCAAACAACCTGGTTGTCTAGGATATTCCTAAGTAGAGCAAGACTATAATAATTGTTAACTGACATCTGAATGATTTCAAGATAATATACCTGGAACAAAAAATTAATTGTCATCCATACAGTAACTACTAAGTTGTTTTCCTTTGTATATAACTTTTAGAATATGATGTCATCTTTTGCTTTTAACTAATATATTAACCCATAGAACTGTTACCGAGATGATTAGTTTAGTTTGCCATAAATTAGGGGGAAAAAATGTCAAGAACAGAAAAATTGAACTACTATATGTATTGTTTCTTTTTGAGTTGTGCAATTAAGTATGACCCTAATATGTCATTTATTTATGAATTTTCCGGTAGAACTGGATTCACTTGTTCTACCAAATTGTAAAAAAAAAGGGCAGCCCGGTGCACGAAGCTCCCGCCATTTAGGGTCCGGGGGAAGGATCCATTGTACGTAGCCTTACCCTGCCTTTTTTTTTTGCAAGATACTATTTTCAGGATTTAAACCTGTGACCTCTAGGTCACAAAGCAGCAATTTTACCATTGCGCCAAGGCTCCCTTTCTTGTTCTACCAAATTGTAGATTGTTAAAAATATTGGAGAAATTTCTTCTGATTTTTTTCATATGAAAAAATTAGTCAGGGAATTTATAAAAATGACCTTAGCTTGTTGCAGTGGTAGCTATGTTTGGTCATTGTCATTCTGTGTATTTTCAACTAATAGGGCAGCGAAAAGTTGGTCTTGAAGGTGTTCTAATTTCTAAGAAAGCAACTAGTTTTATCATATTTGGACGTTTATGTTAGATGTTGGGAAAATTTATATAGCACTTATATGTGATATGGTGATGTTACATTCTCTTCTCTTGTGAAACTATTATTCATGTATGCAATTAGATCATGTTTGATAGTGCTTAACTAGTAGAAAAAGTTGTATTTAAAAACTACTGATACTTAACTGTTCAATAATTTTTTAATTTCAATTGAGGAATTTTGACTCTCAAATATTGTTTACAATGCCATAACTTTCTTTTAATCAAAACCTTATTCTATAGAATGCAACAGATATGGAATTCTTCCGAGAATATGGAGATGTCAGTCGGTACAAGGTTCAGGAAGTCGTAGGTAAAGGCAGTTATGGACTGGTGTGTTCTGCCATCGACACACATACTGGGGAAAAGGTCGCTATCAAGAAGATACATGATATTTTTGACCACATTTCTGATGCCGCTAGGATACTTCGAGAAATTAAGCTTCTTAGGCTTCTAAGTCATCCTGACATTGTGGAGATCAAACACATCATGTTGCCTCCATCTAGAAAGGACTTCAAAGACATATATGTTGTCTTTGAACTCATGGAGTCGGATCTTCATCAAGTTATAAAAGCCAATGATGACTTAACGAGAGAGCACTATCAATTCTTTCTTTATCAACTTCTTCGTGCGTTAAAATATATCCACACAGGTGCACACCTTTGTTTAATATTTCATATCATAATTTTATTTTTCTGTTCATTCATGCTTTTGTGGTCAACAAGTATTCATGGTTTTTTCTAAATTGTTTGCTGGTACTATTGATCATTTCTAGGGGGGAAAAAAATCATGTAATGCTACTAGGTTCTTCTTAAGAGGATAGCTAGAAAAAAAATAAATGGATAGACTCATGCTTCTACAGATTCCTTATGGGAGGTCATGTTCATATAGTTTGTAAGTCTGATTTATTCTGTTTCTAGTAAATTATAAAGTATTTATATGTATAAAGAAATGTACTTCTTCAGGTCGCTTTGTCTACTAGTTAATAAAATCTTTATGATGGTAGTACATTTTTAAGGAGCATTGTGTATTAAACCAAGGTTTATTGTACTTAAACTTGAAAAGTTCATCTCAGTACCTCTGAAAGTCTGAGATGCTCATCCGCCGAATATGGTGCTCAGCTGATAGCCATGGGTTACTTCGTAATATTTTCTTCCACATTGTCAATACTTACTTTCATTTTTTTTTTGTTAAAAGAAAACCAAATTCCTACTCCCTTCACCTCCACCTCTCATCCTTTTTGACCCACATCAGCATCACTTGATTGAGCACAAGATTTTGGGTCTTATTGTTCTCTACCTTAAAGCCAAAGTGATGCCTTTTCCCTTTACAGCTTCCCCTTTTCTTTTACGCTCTCATTCTTCATTCTTTATGTTCTTCCCATCTTCATCCTTGCAGATCACTCTCATTCTTTTTTACTATGTCTCTCTTGTTCCTTTCCATTTTGTTCCTTGCTTGTCTACTTTCTTGCCCTCTTCTACTCCTTGCCCTTTTACCTCTTCTCTTCCATTGCTCTTCTACTCATAGTATCCCCTCTCCATTCTTCCTCTTGAAGACACGTGATGCTTTGGAGCTATGCCACCATGAGTGAAGAAGGTTGAGAGGCGATGGTGGAGGAGAAACCAGTAGGATTATGGTTTTCTTTACTATTTTGTTGTTGTTATTGTTTTTTTTAATAAAACTAAATGTTGATGTCTTGGACCAAAATGTTGTAAACCCAAAGTTTATTATCACATTTCATGAGCTATCAGTGAACTGATAGGCTCATGGATATTGATTGTACCTTTCAAACCATCTAGGGTATCTAATGCAATATCAAAACATAGTTACCTTTCTAAAGCTGCAAATTAGTTGTATTATTATCCTAGTTTCCCTTCTAAAGCTACCTTTTTTCTAGTTGAAGTGGACTCCCTTGCTATATCATGATCTATTCATCAATATGGATCAATGTAAATATGGACGCAAGTGACACTATGAGACTACTCCATTGCTTAAGTAGGTTATATGGACACATATGCTCATGTATATGTTTTTTTGGGAATTTTTTAGAACTTTTAATATTAAATATAGTATAAAATATTCTTATTAACTCTTTTTCTATTAAAGGGGACAATCATTCTTGGGCTACGTATAGTATAAAGAGGTAGACTTTGGGGAGTTCAAACCATAAACACTATTAGTAGTGTAGAAATTTAAATAGGTCACGGGAGTGTGGAAATTTAAATTTTTATCTGAGAATCACATTTTAGACACTAAATGGGACGAAAAATGAAAAAGTAGTTAGAGTAAATGATATTCTAATAAAGGTATAGAAGTGTCTAGAGAAGTAGGATATTGAATGACTTGTGAAATTATTTAACCTGATACTGAAAACGAAGAAAATGACTGACTATTAGAGGGTAAGTACTTTAGTCCCTTGTATAAAAACAAAAAAACATACACAATTGTGTGAATTATTGGTGCATTAAGTTAATGAGTTATTCTATAAAACTTTTGAAAAGAGTGGTGGAAAAAAGATTAAGAAAGGAGACGAAGGTGATCGAAAATTAATTTGGATCTCGAAAATTAATTTGGATTCATACCTGAAAGGTCGATGATAAAAGATATACATTTTTTAGACAACTGATTGAATCAAGAAAGGAAAAGCAAGATTCACACATGATATTTATTGATGTAGAAAAAGTTTATGATAGAGTCCCAAGAGAATTTATTTGGAGAATTCTAGAAAATGAGGGTGTCAGTGTATTGTATATTGAAACAATTAAGAATATGTATAAGTGTATTGTATATTGAAACAATTAAGAATATGTATAAGAATATAATGGCAAGAGTGAAAACTTCAAGCGGATTAATCAAAATGTCTTCTATTTAAATAGGATTACATTAAAGATCAACTTTAAGTGCATATCTGTTTACACTGGTTAGAGATGAAACTCATCAGACACATTTAAGATATTACCATGATGCACATTATTTATAGATGACATTATTGGTTGATGAGACATATGAAGGAGTAAATGTAAAGTTGAACCTTGGCGAAAAATATTGAAACTAAATGATTTTGACTTAGTAGAGTAAAGACACAATTTATAAAATTCAAGTTTAGTTGTTTGATGTAATAACACAATTATTGAGATAGGAGATGATGAATTGTCTATAATTGAGAGCTTTAAATATTTAACATCATTTTTGTGAAAGGATGAAAAGATTGATAGCGATGTTTTACATAAGATACATACAAGATGGTTGAAATAGAGAAAGGTGTTAGGTGTTTTTTGTGATTGCAAGGTACTTTTAAAATTTAATGAGAAATTTTACACAATGGCAATTGAATTTGCTATGTTATATGAAGTTAAATATTAGATTATGAATCAAATACATGAATAGAAGATAAGAGTTGCAAAGATGAAGATGTTAAAGTGAGAGTGTGGACAATATTAAAAATGAGAATATTTGAGAGAGAGAGAGATAGGATTGCACCCATTTAGGAAAAACTGAGAGACGTAGTTATTATGGTATGGACATATATGATAAATGTCCTAGCTAGGCAATGTGAGACTGTGATAAATATGACATTAATCGAGGAAGAAAGAGACCAAAGAAGACTGATTAACAATGATAACATAGGATAAAATTTATTTAAATATAAATGATAATACAAGGGATCGAACCCAATGACACTGGAGGATTTTTATAGCCAATTTCACTTAATGGGATAAAAGTTTAGTTGTTGTTATTGATGTGTTGAGCTTATGCTTACATTTTTTTTTTCTGTTTTGAAAATGCTACTGCACTATTACATGCATATGCAGCTTCTGAATACTTCAGATATGTGCATTCTTTGTGACACCGGGCTTTTGATTGCAGCTAATGTTTATCATCAAGATCTAAAACTAAAGAACATACTGCTTTCTGCCACTCCAGATATTTGCATTCTTTCTGACACCAGGCTTTTGTAATTGCAGCTAATGTTTATCATCGAGATCTAAAACCAAAGAACATACTGGCAAATGCGAACTGTAAGCTCAAAATATGTGATTTTGGTTTAGCAAGAGTTGCATTCAATGATTCACCAACAACTATATTCTGGACGGTAAGTCAATTATTATTAACAGTGGAGTTCGATTATTCTTTCTCAGAACTTGCTCTTTTTTCACATAACATTACTTGCTGTATGAATCATGGAGTTTATACTCTCTATATGGATAATTGTAATCTTCCCTTGGTAATTATAATCTTCACTCATAATCATCTACTGTAGGATTACGTTGCAACCAGATGGTATAGAGCTCCAGAACTATGTGGGTCATTTTATTCTAAGGTAGTGTTTTTTTGCCTTTTTGTTGACAGGGTAGTGCTTTTTTCTAATCCATTTAACCTCCTATCCAAATTCTTATTTTAAATCATGTAAAATCATTGACATTTAGCAAAGCAAATTCAAGTTGATCATTTCCATTTTCAATTAATTAGAATGTTGTGCATATATTTGTTGGATTATTGGGTCAATAATGTAATAATAATTTTTGTTTGTATTTTCTATTCATTTAATATTTAAAGACATAAGCAAGCTTTATGTGTGTCGAATACAGAAAATTTGTTGAAAAATATGAGGTAATTTTCATCCCTATAATTATTAATTTAATAGTGGATTGATGACCAATGACTGTTTGAAGTGTTGTCATCTTATATACTGTGAGTTAAATGTTTTTCAGTAATTAGAAACACAATTCTTGTTCAGGAAGGACATTTGTACTCTCCTGTAGTCTGACATAACTTAGCTTTCAGGTACTTGATTGTGCTTATGGTCAACAAATTCTTTCTATTGTATTTTTTTTATCATCTAGAAAATGTAATTGCAGTGTTTGTGTATTGCAGTATACCCCTGCTATTGATATATGGAGCATTGGTTGCATTTTTGCTGAGATCTTGATTGGAAAACCTCTTTTTCCTGGTAAAAATGTGGTTCACCAGCTGGATTTGATGACTGATCTTTTGGGAACGCCTTCATTAGATACCATTTCTCGGGTACTGCAACCATGTACAAGAATTGTTCTATTAATGCAAATTTTACAGTGACAATTCTTGCGGAATCCAGGTGCGCAATGAAAAGGCAAGGAAGTATTTAAGTAGTATGAGGAGAAAACAGCCGGTTCCCTTTTCTCATAAATTTCCAAATGGTGATCCTATGGCACTTAAATTGTTGGAAAGGCTTTTGGCATTTGACCCTAAAGATAGGCCATCGGCTGAAGAGGTTTGTTTAGTTTAATGATGCAGATTTTCTGTCAAATGAGCATTTTCTTATGTAATGTCATTTCCCTTGTGCTATATGAAATTATGACCATAAAGGCTAGTTATTTCTACTAGATATTCTAAATCACAATCTCTAATAAGTTGAAATTCTGTGTAAATTTATCAGGCACTAGCTGATCCTTATTTTAAAGGACTGTCTAAATTGGAAAGAGAGCCTTCATGTCAACCAATTTCAAAGATGGAATTTGAGTTTGAGAGACGGAGAGTATCAAAAGAAGAGATTAGGGAACTTATTTTCCGTGAAATACTGGAGTATCATCCACAACTTCTCAAAGAGTATATTAGTGGAACTGAAAGGACAAATTTCCTTTATCCTAGGTATTAAATTATCTTTTTCCCCCAGATCTATAGTTTTCTGAAGCATAAAACTTGATCCATCATCTTGCCTGTGTAGTGTTCTTGATCAATTCAGAAAGCAGTTCTCGTACCTTGAGGAAAATAGTGGTAAAAATGGATCAGCAGCTCCTTTAGAGAGGAAACATATTTCTCTCCCCCGGTAATTGTTTATTCAACATTTAGGTTCTATATGCATATTAATGTCTTGGAATATTGTTAGACATATTTTGATGTGGTTAGATTGGAAAAAAGACTTGAGGACCTTTTGCATCTCTAGCCTTCACCTCTCCAGTCCCAAGTAGTTATAACAATAATTGAGTTACAGCTCCTAGTGGGTTTAATCAACTCCAGTAAACTAGTTGAATTAGCTTTGACAGAGATCTTGTGCTTTTACTATATGCTAGCCTTGAGGAACGTAGTTAGGGCCGTAAATGAGCCAAACCGAGTTAAGTTTTGTGTTGTTCAAACTTTAAGCGAGCAAAGTCAAGCCGAGCTGAAGATGAACTAAGCCGTTAAAATGGTTGTTCAAGCTTGGTTTAGTTTCTTTTTTATGAGCTTGAGTTTGGTTCATTTAAATGTTATCGAGCTCTCAATTTGAGTTTGTTTGCTTGTTTGAAATTTTTACATTTTTAAGCTTATTTGGTCGGTGAGTGAGCTTGATATCATAAACTTGTTTGTTTTTGAGAGTGTTTGTCTATTTACAAGTTTGATAAGATTTTTGTTGGTGAACATGACTCACAAACTTTGTTCATGTACATCGATCATGAACAATTCATAATTTTTATTCATGAATATTAATAAGTTGAATATATATGTGTTCAAACTTATTTTTTTAGTTCAATAAGTTATTCAAATTTGTTTATTTAATTAACATTGTGTATATTGAGAAAAACCAATGCACGAAGCTTCTACCAATGTAAGGTCCCGAGGAAGGGTCTTTTGTACGCAATCTTATCCTGCATTGTAAGAGACCGTTTTCAAAATTTAAACTCGTGACCTTTAACTCATGTGACAGCAGCTTTGTTGTTGTACTAAAACTCCCTTTCAACCTTGTGTATATTGAATAACATAAAAAAAAAAACTCTTGCTAAGCCAAACATCAAAGGAACATTTGGTTCACTTAAGAGTCCTAATTGTAGTCTGATTGTTTTGTCATTTAGTATCGTAACTTAACCTAGATAGGTTGATATTACACATGGGACTCTTCACTTTGGCTATTGTTCATCACATGGCTTGACCAACTTGATGATGGTTCATACCTTGGCTCTTCCTTTTCCATTTTTAAGAAACATGTTTTGATTTCTTTCCATTTTGCAGACCATCGGTGATGCCCTCTACTGGAGTTTCCACAGAGGAACCAAGGGTTTCTTCATCCAGAGGCAGGCAAGTGAACGATGACACTGTAGGTACCAGAGAACTGCCAAGAAATTTTGCTAGCACTTCGCTGTTGCCTCAGAGTGTTCCAGTAGGTATGAACCTAATCCTCATATTCAACAATGTTCTAATCCTTCTAACGAGGTTGCTCCAGTTGCAACCCTTTGTCGACAAAAATTAGAAAATTGGTCTCAACGTGTCAGCTAAACCAGGGAGAGCCACAACTCCAGCGATGCAGTGTGTTGGTGCTCCAAGCCATGTCTTTCCATATCAACCTGGAATTCCTCTTACCTATTCTTTCCATAGAAGCGCCGGCAATGTAGCTTCCTCAGAGACGAACTTAGAAGCGGATCAAAAACCACCTCAATCTATGCTGCGAAAACTCGCACCCGATGTCCCTTGGCACAAAGGAGTTCAGCCTCTCAATCAATCAAGAGGAACCAAAGCGGTAACAGTTGAAGACCGAATGTCCATAGATGTGAATTTACTGCCTCCATAAATGCATTCTCTATTCCGATACGTCGTGCATCGACAGTTTGGTATATCATGGATGAATTATGGCATTTGCATGTTTATGTTATTGAGCAAATGACTGTGACTATTCTGTGATTTTCATAACCATGTCAACTGTTTCCAAGTGTTCTTGAGAAATATTAATAACCACATGAAGGAGCCGTATGTTTCAAGTACTTGAGACTCGGCTGCAGTGATGCAAAAGTCAATTTCTTATATATATATATTTTTAATGTTTTATTTACTTTTTTATTTCTTTTGGTATAATAAACCTTAACCTGTCTAATAGTTGAGTTCATATTTAGTTGTTTTTATAAACAAATTTGATTTATTTGCTTATATCATATTGTTGAGTTCACCAATGCTATTTTGTCCTTTTATAATTTAGGTATTTCAATTTTAGTTTAATACTTTTATCTTGTGGTACTTGGTTAACTTTATTAAATCTTTTTAGATCCCTAAGTCATTTGAGTGTGTTTGTTTGGTTGCATCAAATCAATATTCATATTATTATTCAACCTTGTTAATCACGAACTCTCTGAGTGTGATGTTACAAATTCCTGTAAGAGGTGTCAATAAGGCCATATATGTGTGTAGTCCCTTGCATACTGCAAGTCCATTGACATACCACAAGGATGTTCTAAAATCCCAACTCTCCTCGTTGGGATTTGAATTTTACGTGAAATATTTTTTAAATTGTTTAAATTCTCAACTAATGATTAATGACTTTTTCCCTAGTTCATCAATGTTTAATGTTACCAAGATGCTTTTAGTCAAAGTTTAAAATATTGATATGTATTATTTGAAATGGATGATTTTTATTGTTTCGACGTGTCACAACGGCAAGGGTGATCAACAGTGAAATCATGATATCGTGAATCTGTGGTGGACTCTATTGTGATTTCGTCCCAATTACGATGAACACAATTGTGATCCGCAATAGATATGATTGTTATTTCATAACGATTACAATCCATGGTGAATGTGATCATGATGGGATTTTGATACGCTGGGTAACACTCCTGTCATGTGTGATAATGAGGAATATATAGTAACTTTACTCGATTATGCACTTGAGCTATCAGTATTGTCCCGGCCCTTGCACGGTCAAATTCTAGCTATGATCCAATTGATTTTTTTTTCATTTCCATTGATTTCTCCGAGACTAGAGGCAATAATCACAATGAATCATCCCACTTCGCTATATAAAAAAATATATTTTAGAGATCAATTTAAACATCGATTTATATTTTATCTCAAATTAAAAATTCAATTATATAAAATTAATCTCTAATTAAAAATCGATCTTCAATTAGTTTTGAATTAGAGATCGATTAAATATTGATCTCTAAATTATCTAAATTAGAGATTAATTTTGAAATCGGTTTCTAATCACGGGTAGATTTTAAAATCAATCATGAATCATGAATTTTTTCAGCACAGAGTCACTGTCAATGTATTGCCTTGCGTTGACCAATCGATTGCCTCTCTTTCTCGTGCTTGCTATGGACCATGTGCACACACGGACAAAACATATATGATAAGTATACTCAATTACTCATACTAAATCATCATATTTTTCAATCCTCATTAATTTCTCATTTTTGCTGAATTTTAGATCTTGCAGTGATAAATATATATATATATATACTTGCAATCGATCGTCACGAGTTAAATGAGATGAATCTGTGAAGTGGATCGAATAAAGGATTGTATTTTTATTCCAGCTCGTGAACACTCACAAGCTATGATCTGAGGTTTATTTATAGTGCGAGATTCAAAGAATGAAGAAAAAGAAAAAAGGAGAAGAAGATCCAGTTGCTAATTTTAATATTGTTCCCAGTAACCACTTGTGGCTGCAACTGTGGCTAGCTGATTAAATTTAGATCACTCATGGATATTAATTGCTACTTGTTTCTCTTCCTCCTTTATTTGATTTACACTATAACTCTCCCTTTCATTTCATTTTTTATTCGACCGGAGGCTCGATCGACTTGTGTGAATTTTTGTTTTTCTTTGTTTGGAATTTTTAATATCTGATACAACAATTATAAGAAAAGTTTTGATGCAGCAATAAAATTATTATCGTCAATTTAAGATCAATAATTTAAATAGCAAAAACAATCTTTTATAATATAGGATAATAATATATATGTACAATAGATTTGTGTCTTCATAACTTCACATTTGTAGGAGTTTAGTGCATGGATTATCCTTTGATGCAATAATAACTAAATTTTATCTTACTGTATAGAGTCGGTATTATATGTATTATTCTATGTCATTTGGACTTTATATATCTTTTATTATATTATCATCTATATTTAAATAAATTTTATTTTAATTTATCTTATCAGGTCTTCTTTGATCTTCTTCTTTCTTATTTAATGTGTGAATTTGTTCTAATTTTTTAGTAACTAACTAGAACATTTATTAATCATTTAAGTACATATCTATATTATTTTAAATGTATCTTTCGAAGTTTTCTCTCAACAAGTGCAACTTGACATCTTCTGTAATGTGTCTTATAGGCACTTGTGTAAATTTTTGTTTTTTACTTTTTAGAGTTTTAATATTTGATACAATAATAATTAAGAAAAGTGAGCTTTGGTGCAATGGTAAAAATTATTATCATAGGATCATGAAGTCACAAGTTCAAATCACATAATAGTTTTTAGCAATATAAGTAGACTCAATATGATCTGATCTTTTTTTTTAGATTGAATCTTATTTTATTATATAAGGTTATTTTTCTTTGTCATTGAACTTTATCTCATATTATATTATCTATATTTAAATAATATATATATATATATACACACACACACGAATCTGATACGTTGGGCGTCGCCTCCTGCGCGTCTCGTGCGCGACAACCCCGAACGCCCGACCCCGCGACCTTCTCCTCATCGGCACCGCCGC
>JBAMHZ010000056.1:6259396-6270810 GCA_037177395.1 Alpinia galanga | reverse complement strand
GTTAAAGTTAGTAATATTTACAAATAAAAAAGAATTTACTCCAAAATTGATGTCCAGATATACAAATGGAGGTCAAGCCAGTGAGAAACTGATTTCTTTTAAAGTCAATTGGCTGTTGACTCTATAACAACGGTCAAAGTGTCAGGAAAGTAATCCAGAAAGAATCTACTCCAAATTGATATTTAGATATCACAATGGAAGTCAAGTTAGTGAGAAACTGATTCCTGTTAAAGTTGATTGGCTAATCACTTTATACTCTTGTGGTAGTGAGCAAAGGAAGCTAAAAAATGCATAAATCAATCAGATTACAACATCACAAGAATGACCTTGCCTCCCAGCATGCTTCAGAAACATTTGCCACAAAAATGTCAGGGTATTACTAAACTGTATAGCCTGTGTTTCAAATTACAATTGATAGTTTAAACATTTTTTAACTCATACCTATTGCCACAATTAAGAAGGCCCTTGGGAGAAATGTGGCATTCTTCACATTGGAAAAGCATGACAAGATCCTCATAAGGAAATAGAACTTGACCAAGCTGAAGTTCCAGAACATGAAAAGCAGAAGTTCTATTAAATAAATCCATGGTTGTGGGTCTAAATAAAATATCATCAGCAAAGTCCCACCTTATTTTTCTTATTGTCGTTTATTAATCCAACAAGATTTCTTTTGAGAACTTTTGCACTTGTTTTTGAGCCTTGAATGCTTGAGTTCCCATCTTGGACATCAAAGCAAATATTTGAGGAATCATTCTTTTCCATGATTCCTGCACATGTTTCAAATACATGAATAAATAATAAATGAGAATCATGAAACTGCAATGATCAATAGCATATCCATGAGAAAGCCCTACTAAATCCATTTTCCTTGTCACTTGTTTTTTCTGCTCCTTCATGGTGATAGTGTTTGGAATTGTTCTCTGACATCTTCTGCAAAGAGGAAGTTGTGCCCCCCAAAGTGTAGGGGGGTTTTCTGTACATTATGCTTTCTTTGGCAAAATAATGTCCAGTAGTATGACTAGCATTCGCTGTTTCATTACAAGAAACATCAGGCTTCTCTTCAGAAATACTTTCCCCATTTTGGAATCCATTTATCAAACGTTTATCAACATGCAACTGAGATGATATAACTGGGGAGGCATTATGTTTTAGTTCCTTTCTTGTTTCACCGACCAATTTATTGTGCTGGACTGACAGATTTCTTGAATTTGATAAACCATTAATCTCTTGGTTCACATGAACTTGAGCGGATGAAGCAGTTCCCCCAGCAAACTGAAACCAGGAGAAAATAAGAACATAATAAACAGTGCAGTGAAATGTAGGAATTAACTGTGCCTTTAGAGAGGGAGTGGTGAAAAGGACCTTCTGGCCTGCAGGAAGATCCTCTGAAGAAATCTCAGTGAAATGGTTAGACAACAAGGCTTTCCCACAAGCATCATGGGTTTGGTCTTGGTCAAATGCATGAGAATCGTCATCGCCACCGTTTGACTGAATCATTTTGAACTTATCCAATATCTTCCTTCCAGTATCTGAGTCTTGAGATGCATCAGTGGCCATCAGGAAAGGATCATAGATGTCATTATGGAAACTGTAACGAAGGGACTCTGCTCCTTGAACACCATTGCAAAGATAAGAAGATTTAAGATTATTTAAAAAAGGCCCTTGCTGAAGTGCATCTTTAAAAGGTAAGCCAGAAGAAACATTCAAGGAGTTATCAAGCCGTTGTAGACATTCATGTTTGTGCCCTTGCCTCCAGTGAACTATTTGACACTTTCCAGAACTGAAAATATAACCAATATTATCAGGATGCTATTTATAGGAACAACTAAATCAGGTTTTAAGCATATAATTAAATAAATAGAGGAAACTAGCATGTTTATACATAAGCAGCATTACAAAAAAAAGTATCATTTACTGAATACTACAAATAACAAACCAACCTTATCCTAGTGCAGTCGGCTATATGAATTATTCTATATCATTGAGCTTTATCCACTACTATATCATCATTTGTATTTAAATAAATTTTATTTTATTTTATCGTTACTAAGCAGGTTTTTTTTTTTGTTTTTCTCTTCCACATTTAATATGAGTATTTGTTATAGTTTTACATCGCCTAACTGCAAAATTTATTGATCATGTAAGTACATATCCAAACCTAAATGCATTTCTCGGAGTTTTTCCTCAATAAGTGTAACCTCAATTTTCTTTCTAATATTCTTTTTTTTTTTAATCTTGTTCATTCTCGTATGTCGATATATTCACCTTAACATCCTCATCTCTTCTACTCTCATCTTTTGCTTGTGTGCTCGAGTCACAATCCAACATTCAGTTCCATACAACATAACATGTCTAACTATAGTTTATAGAACTTTCCTTTAAGCCTTCAAGATATTTTACAATTACCAAGAACACTTGACGCTCTCCTCCATTTTAATCTTTCTACTTGTATTCTATGTAAGATATTTCTCTCAACCCCTTCATCCTTTAGCAAAAATGATCCTAAATATTTAAAACTCTCAGTTACAAGTAACTCATCATCTCTTATCTTAGCAATTGTATTATTATATCTGATATTGGTAAACTTAAATTCTATATACTCTATTTTTACACTACCGAGCTTAAAACATTTCACTTCTAAAGTTTTCCATCGAAATTTAAGCTTAACATTTGCTCATTCACGTGTCTCATTTATCATGTGTATCATTTATATTTATTTTTTTACTTTATTGATCAGGAGCAAAATAGTTTAAGGAAAATATGGAATTTTATTTCAATCCATGTCTACCACATTTAAATACTTTTTAACAAAGTATTAGCACACTATCCTAGCATGAAATTTCTTATCCCTACAACAAAGTTTAATTTGCATCCTAAAGTCTAAGGCACTACAAAATCTAGACTAGGATTACACAATGCACAAGTCATTCAGACTTCTTTAATTCTTTTGATAATAACCTATATAATCTAAAAAACATACATCTAATTGAAGTTTTTGGTATATAATTAACTTTAGTTTAATTAAATACTAAACTACTCATTTTAATAATTTATTCAATTTCTAGCAATTTTTTACTCAATTCAAAAACTCATACAAAAGGTTAATTAATTTTGACAAGTTAAAGACCAATCCATGAAATTAATTGACCATTATCAAATACCCCCGCATTCGTGAATAGCCAGATATAATAGTCATCCAAGATCTTTAACACAGACTGGTCTATAAGCATTCACTATTGCAAAACAAGAAGATACTTTTCCTGTCACTGTGACTAGATCATTAATGTTAGCAACTGAAATGCCTATATATATATATATAAGAGAGGATATTTTATTGCTAAGCTACCACAGTATCTGAAAATCTTAAGGAACGAACCATTGCATGGAGAAATATAAAAGGCAGTAGGAGATTTAGTTTGTTTGATTCGGTTATCAAATGCACTTATAGAGCTCCAATCTCTGAACAAGAGTAAATATTACACATTTTAACAGTAGTCACATACATCCTTTGAAAAAAAAGCATCTAACACTCGTGGACAAAAATGCAGTAAAAAATAAAATCATCCATCAATCTACTTGTGTCCCATCACTGAACCCTCTTTATCATTATTTCTGCTGCAGGATTCAATTATCATTTTCAAGCTGTTGAGATTAACAAGATAGAAAATCATACAGCTCAGAAGCATTATTAAACAGAAAAAAACGAAGATAAGATTGGTAGTTTTCATAATTATTAATGATGGAACAGTAGACAATCATGAGCTTAGTTATATTACCAATATCTAACCGACTTGCATCTGGAGCAGCGTGTTGTAGCAGGGGCAAAGCATCTAGCACATTCATGGAAGGCAGTCATTGAAGAAGGCAAAACAGGAAGAACATCAACAGTACTCATTGCCTCTACTTGGAAAGCCTCTTCAGCAGCAAGCTGAGCAAGTACACTTATCCTAGCCTTTTTCTTTGAAGCCTCACTCCATCTCCCAAGTAGAATGTATATGAAAAGAGGAATCACAACCAGAAAAGTTAAAAGAGCAGTTAAGTCAGCTTCCCTTGGCTGTAGCATGTCCCCACAACATACTCATGTCCGATTCCAACCAGTGCTATTCTGACTGATCTATCTCCATTCCATAACTATATATTTCATTATCATTTCTGGAGATGATAGTACAAATTACCCATACCTGAGAGAGACATTTAAAAAACATACGCTAGGATTCAATAGCGAACTATAAATAAAATAGGTAAGGAAATATTCCAAATGAAAAACGAGTCACGATTCGAAAGTTTATGTTAGTTAAGAAATACTGTTCATGCCAAATGATTCTATTCTCATAGCACAGGTGATTAGAACTGATAAAATATAAAAGATTCTGGCAGTAAAATGAACGAACATAATGTGGAAATCAGTCTCATGAGTTGTTACTGAAAACTATTTGAATACAAGAAGGAACATTGTTTCTTCATGAACTCAAAGATCCATTTCAGGGCTTCATGCACTTTACACTATAGAAACAATCACAGATAAAAGATGTAGCAACCTCAAAAGTCCTATCTTCAATCTCTATACTGAGAAGCAATGCAACAGATATATAAGATCTATATGCAAGCACGTAGGGGGGGAAGGGGGCGAAGGATGTGGAATTTGAACACCTCACGTGCTAAAAACAAGAACTATCAGTGGCTACTACACAAATAAGAAAATAATTAAAAGTTTTTCTCGATTAAAATTCACTCGGGATGATCCCGGCAAAGAAAGGAACGCACTCCTACTAAACTATAGTCTTCGTTGGCACTCAACGACAAGAAAATCATCAAAGAAGAAACGGCACCAAGCATGACAAAAAGAAAACCCTCATGGACCGTGGCGAGGGAGAATTAGACTAAAGGGGGATTTACGTTCACCAAGATCCCTGCTTCACGGTCTCCAGTAGGAAAAAGAAACTACACGAAATGGCATCTCCCGGCAAGCTGAAATCCATTACGCGTTACACCTGATGGTCAAAGACCGCCACCTGAAAACACCAGCACCTTCCTTTATCAGAAACACCTTTAAGGGAGACTAACTGAAACGGAGATCGAGAAACTAAAAACCCTAAAACCAGCATTAGCAACAAGTTAAGGGATGAGCGAGGAGGCGACTATTGATTGGAAAAGGAGGAAGCTTTGGATCTTACCTTAGGGAAAGGACGAATGAATCTCAAGCCCCCAAAATCTGGCATCCTCCGAGAATCGCCAGATTGCTCTCCGAAGAGGCTGTCTATAGCAAAATGACTCTTTTCCCACGACGCTCCTGTAGTGGCTCAGTGGCTCAACAGCAGCAGTGGCACCCTTTCACGGTGCTCGTCCAGCAGCCAGTGCTCCTCTCGCTCGCTCGCTCACTCGCTCACTCACACTCACTCACGCTGCTTATTTTCCACTTTTCCCCACTTGACCCAAAATAGCATGAGAAAAGAAACAAACTCTCAACCACTTACCTTGATCCTTCATCACTTGCCATACTGGTTTTATTATACTTGAATTTACCGCATTTTATCGTATAGCGCATGCATTTTTCGAAAATTTCTAAATTTGTGCGTCATCCTCTCATTTTTATTAAATGAATATCGCTCCCCCAAAATGATTATTATATTTCTTTAAGCTTTATTATCAGAACCACAGAACTATCACCACAATTAGCAAGCCTAAAAAATATTGTTTTATAACTATTATATTGTGATAGCAATTTTTTTTTTTTTAAATATTATGGATACATACGGAACTTCAGAAACATAATTTAATTTTTATTTACTAGAGTAAAAAAAGAAATTTTAAATGGAAAAAAAATTCCCAGATTAGAGTGTAAATTTATTTTCCCCACGTGTAACAATGGTGATTTGTTATTGCAGCTGCCCGTCCCGCCCATAATGCCCGAAGTCCACGCTACTTCCTCGCCTCCGTGATAGGTTACCTCTACCATCGAGCACGTGCTCCTCTCGTGCCGGCTCGATTTCCTTTCCCTTTCCCTTTCGGTTCCTTCTTTTCTACCTGCAAGGGGAAGCGCAGGCTTTCCGACGCGACGTCGCGAATCAGATCAGGCGGAGGAAGAGTCGATCGGGAGAAGGAAAAAGCTCCTCCGTTTCTCTCACCATTCCTCTTCCACGCTTCCCCTTTCCTTTCTTATCGCGATCGTATTCACGTGTCCTCGATTCCACAATGGAACAGCTCGTCAATTTCATCATAAGGCCCCCCAGGTGTGGGACTGTCTCAGGGATGTTCTAGTTCTTTATTCCTTGTATTTACCTCGTGCATGGATTGATTGGATACGGCATCTACTCTTGATTTGTTGTCGAGATTTTCGATACAGCATGTTGGAATCAATGATTCTTGATTAAAATTCACTCTGATTTCGATTGTTTTCCCCTTTAAACCTACAATTTCTACTGTGAAATAGCAATTGCCTTGATGCAAACATATTCCTGATAATGAAGCCGCCTAATCTGGAGCCAAGTTGACTGCAATTTGCAAGTTCTCTTGTCAAAATTGATCGAATCGTATTATGATATTAACCGGTCTCCTGCTGTTTAATCTGAACCGATTGAACGCAACATGATGGGGAGAGAGAGGGGGTGCATCATTTCAACAGCTTCAATCCTTGACAAAACAAATTTCCAAAAATTCCATATTGTCTCTGATCGCCCAAAAAAGTTCCATAACCCTACTCTAGCTCAGCTACGTGTTTAATTATATTAAACACATTCCTTTCAATATTCATTGCCTTTATTCCCTAAAGAACGAAGATAGTTGGTTTGCTCATTTGTTCTCAATAACTCAGGACATGTATTTTCAATCCTAGTTCTATAATATTTTTTTTTAACAAAGTCCTACTCAATAACTAATCGGATTGGCACACTAGAATAGAAAACCAGGTTATCTGGCATCTTTTTAGCTCTGGATTTGGCAGTAACATATCAAGTCTCATGTCAATGGATTAATGATATTATGCATGCATCCACAATGTGCATAAATGAATTAATTTCTCAGAGTTAAAAGAAGACTAGAGATATCAACTAAACTTTGTGCTTGTCCTTTTAAGCGTTATTATTATTATTAATTTTTGCTTTTCTTTGGGTTAACACATATATGTTATATCCACTTGGAGGGAGGTTGAAGAGAAAGGAGAAGGTCCTAAGGAGGGATAGTGGGAGAGAAGTTAGGATAGGGGAGTGATAAAGAATTGCCTTCCTGGATGTGGAGGGGAAGGAGATGAATTGAAAAAAAAAATCATCTCTACTATTCAACATATGCTCCACTCTATTTGGAAAGTTGACAATGGTGGTCGATGTGTAGTGGTATAGCCATGATCCAATAATAGTTTGTGGTGGTTCAACGATTGGATCCACCAATCATTGTGGTCCTACCATGGTTCAATGATGATTTATGGTGGTCCTATACTCAACTTTGACATGTGCAATGATATGAGTGGTAAAATTTGGTGTCTAATGATGGTTTAGCAAAAGCCAATGATGACTCAATGGTGTTTGGTGATGGTTTAGTCGTGCCATGGTGACTGATAATGATTGATGGTTGGTAATGAAGAGAGGATATATTGGTCTTTTTATCATTTTCCTCTTTCTCTTCATTCAATCTGTCCATATTTGAGTGGGTTAATTTTGAATGTGAAGATAGGTCAAGGATCCTTCCTTAGCTTCCTTCTCTTGTAGTTCCATTCAGGTAGACAATGCCTCATCTTTTCCCTATTCCTCCCTCTTCATTTTGGCTCACCCAGCCTAAAAGACCATATATAATCAGCGCCGATGAGTGTACAAATAAGTCATTGAGAATATCTTGGACATTTGTCAATGCCAACAAAGTATTGGTTGGACTCACTAGCTCTTCTGTCTATTAAAAAGCTTCACTTTGTAGACATACTATCAACACCGAGTTCTTGTTTTGACACCTTCAGTTACATTACTTCATTGGAGTGGGAAATCCTCAGTGACTACTTGCCTATACAATTAGTCAATATCTAATAGGTGCAATTTTGCCTTTTTTGCTATTGTCATTGCCTTATGCAATTGGCCAAATATAAATATTCAGTACAGGTACAATACTTTATGACAACCTGCTGGATCAGCAGACCATGTGTGCCTTAGTTGGCATTATCAACAGCAATGGGTCATGGGGAAACCAGAAACTTATCTTTAACATGAGGAACATTATTGATTATACCTCATGTTAATATGATCTATGTTGCTTTTATCAGCCTGAGTTCTAATATCAATGTGCCTAATGATTTCAGGGCTGATTACAATCCTCAAGATGATTTGTTGGACCAGGAGTTTATGCTGAGAGGGCGATGGTTTCACAGGAAGGACCTGGAGGTAATAGGATTTGATGATTTTGGAACACTTCATTGATGACATATTACAAGTACAAAGTACTTTTTCTAGCATGAGGTTGCTTTACACTTTCAACAAACTAGTAGAAACATCATAGTCTATGAAGCTTCATTCTTAGATAACTTTATTAGATTAAAGGACGTGTCATTCCTTATTTAGTTTAGTAAATAAATATGAACTAGTTTAGTACATTAAAGTTATTCTTGATTGTTAATATAAATTTATAACTATATAACTTAGGACCATATCAATAAAAGGGCAGCACAGTACATGGAGCTTATGCTAATACGGGGTCCCAGGGAAGGGCTAGACCGTATTGGGTCAATTGTACGTTGTCATACCTGCATTGCAAGAGGTTATTTCCATGACTCGAACTAGTGGCCATAAGGTCA
Organism: Alpinia galanga; assembly: GCA_037177395.1. Taxonomy (NCBI): domain Eukaryota; kingdom Viridiplantae; phylum Streptophyta; class Magnoliopsida; order Zingiberales; family Zingiberaceae; genus Alpinia; species Alpinia galanga. The sequence continues at coordinate 6,262,040 of JBAMHZ010000056.1, read as the reverse complement.
CGCAGCAATAACTTTACCATTGCGCCAAGACTTTGCGTTTAGTACCATACTAATAAAAAAAGGATAACCTGGTGTACGAAACTCTTACCAATGCAGGATCTCAGAGCAAGAAGTTTATTGTAAGAGCTTATTGAAGAATATAAATAATTTCAACATAACTTTCTAAATACTAATAAAATTAGAACAATAATATGATGTCTATGTATGGATAAATCTTATAAATATTAGTCATTGACACGGTAGGAGATTAACCTTTTTTGCTAATCTGGCAAGGAGAGCTGGTAATCTGGCCGCACTGAAGTCTTGTCCAAAATAACACAGATCAGAGGGTGCTGGTGCTCTAGCAATACCTCTCTGATGCCTAAGTCAGACATGAGAAAAAGAAGGGTGGAGTGTAGTATGAAAAGATTCACATTACAAATCTTTCATTACCCCTTTGTCACCTGCCTTTACTTCCTTTTATAGAGTTGGCTCCTTACTGCAATGAGCATTATGTTGGCAGCGCTTCCCCATGCCTCTCCGTGATACACCTCCCCTATTGCTTGTACCCTTCCAGGATGTGCCACCCTTCCTATGTCATTGTCAGCGTCTTTGTACTTGTTGGCTGTCATTTGGGGATGCTTCCCCCTATTGTTATAAATGTGCATCCATTAGTGCGCTTCTCCCCATGTTTTGGCAAGGTTTTCCTTCATGTTTGCACGTGTTAGGCTGTACCCGCCTGTGTTTGCTTATTTTGTACTCCTCAATCTTGACTTCTTGGACCCCTAACTCCTGAGCTCCAAGCGTTTGATCTCCATGCACCTGATCTCCTGGGTTCCTGAGCTCTCTTTGACTCCCAAACTCCCCTTGGGTCCCATGAGTCCTCGGTCGCATGAGCCCTCTTCGGGCTCCCAAGGATGTGAGGTCCCGAATACTCCACAACTCAAGCCCCAAGCACCCGACCTCCATGTACCCATGCTCCTTTTGGGTTTCATAGGACCCATTCCTCTCCTCCGCTATTCAGATTCTTCACGTCCACAAGTATCTAGTCAAGACCACGTTCTTGTATAAGTCATCATTATCATGAAATGGTGAATGCCATTATTTGGAAAATATCCCAATTATTTAGGGTCAACTACATGACATTTATCCATCCTTTAAATTCTAGGCAATGCTATATCAACCTAGTCTTATGCAAATATGTTAATATTCATGTTTGGTGGTTTAATTAAATTTTAAAGTTGGGTCTCTAGTTCTAACATCACCCTTACTCATTTTATTCTAATCTAAGCTTAGGATCAATATTGACCATTTTAAATGTTAAATATAATATAACTTATAATTCGAATAAGTATAATAGCTTTCCCCCAAATAATTGAAACAAACATAGCTTGATGATGATTAACATCATAAAAATATTTATAGTTAATAAGTATTAATATTAATTATATTATTAACTACAAATATTGATGTAAGCATTGGTGTTAATTATATATTTATTTTAATTAATATCACTAATATTTATTATTATAAGTATTAAAAGGTAGTAATAACAGCAATTACCCTTCTCTTCACTCAAGTGACTAAAAAGGGCAGCCCGGTGCACGAAGCTCCCGCCATGCGAGGTCGGGGAAGGATCCATTGTACGCAGCCTTATCCTGTTTTTTTTTTTGTGCAAGAGGCTGTTTCCAGGATTTGAACTCGTGACCTCTTAGTCACAAAGCAACAACTTTACCGTTGCGTCAAGGCTCCTCTTCACTCAAGTGACTATGAATCAAAATAACATAGTCTAAAAATTTCTTATCAACTTAAAAGTTTCCTTTAAAATTTTAGAGCTTAATACTTTATATGTTTTTAATTTCTAAGAATTGTTAAAATTTATTATAGTTTTTAGGGATAAATTAAGCATTTAACATTTGGTTATATTTTTTTAGATGACTTTAAAGAGGTTAAGATTCTATGTATTAGATTATTTTTCACTTCAATAATATTTCTTTTTGAATATAATTTTTTGTACTATATTTCAAAATGTCATTATTGCTAGTTACGTCACACTTGTGAAATTGATACCATCATTATGCAAAATGTCTATTGCTACTTTACCTCTTTCCTTTTATTGTCTTTGCCAATTTTGCATCGTTGCATCCTTGGTAGCTTTGCCTCTGCCTCCTCTCTCCCGCTCTTTTGAATGATTCAATTAGCCTAAGTACTTCTAGTGCTATGATATACCCTTCAGAAAAATCAATCTAGATTGGGTTTGATTGAGAAATTGGACACTCCTACAAGATTTTTAAAATTTGGATTATTCAAGGAGATATTGATATTAAATTCATTTTATTTGGATTTGAGAGGAATCTAGGTTTGAGGACATGATTACATTTAGGAGGCTCCTAGGAATATAATGGTCTTAATTTGGAGTGATTCTAAAGTGCTTAAGGCCATCAACTAGTTTTGACTAAAACTTGTCGATAGCCCTATGAGATTCATAATTTCAAAATCATAATATGGTTTAAAATAGGAGAGCCCTAAGAACACTTTTGTATAGAGAGCTGTGGGATTTTGAAATTGACACAATTTTGAAATATTTTGAGAGCTATGTAATGATCTTGTCACATAATGGGAGCACAAAAAAATTAGCAGTAGACTAATGAGTCATAGGCAGTCG
>JBAMHZ010000056.1:6235699-6249585 GCA_037177395.1 Alpinia galanga | reverse complement strand
GACTGATGATGCATTATTAGTCAATTGTTGATAGAGGGTCATAATGGAATAGGTACACATTTTGGGTATTACAGAAACCTAGCTATGTGGTTTATTAAAAAGTTGTTGAAAAATTAATTAATATAATTCATTTCTAGGATATTATATTTGAGTCAATGTTTTGTTTCATACTATGCAAATCAATAAACTTTTGTGCTATTTATTTATTATTATTATTTTACTGGTGTCGAGTGGTGCTGGGTGGTACATATGAAATTTACGGACTGACATCGAGATACTTTAGCGCCACATCAGTTCACAGTGGAGTAAAGAGAACACGGTGGCTCAGTGGAAACAAGGAGAGAAAATCTGTGGAGAGAATACATTGAGAATGGGAAGAGAAAAGTACAAAGAGTGGGCTAGAGTGGCAGAGGACCCATGTGTGGTGGCAGATAGAGAGCACAATGGAGGGCAACAAATGAGGTTGTAGGCAGTTGCGATAGCGAATCGGGAGAGGAGAATGGTCACGTGAGAGAAGAGAGATTGGGAGGGGAATGATCACGAGAGAAAAAGTAAATTAAATATGTTTTGTAATTTTTAAAAATACCATTCTAATTAAATTCTAATGGACCAAATCTATCTTATATATAAATTTTATTTAATTTTATATTAAACAAAATAAATCAAAACAAATTCTCGTTTGAACGTACTAAATTATAATCATGATGTATGCTTGATTAGCTACACTTAACTCTAAATCAACTTATTCAATCTCAAAACTCAATATATTAATTTTATTTAACTTAATTAATTATCAAAAAACAAAACAAAAATTTAAATTAAAAAAAAGATAAAATTTGATATTTAACATCAACAAAATGTTTTTTGTTCCAACTTTTATGATTTCTAAAGAGAGTGAAAGAGATTATTTGAACAGGTAATAGTTCAATGAGATCGTGTCAAACTCATAACTTTTTTAAGCTTGGGTTTGAAATTACATTAAATAAAAATTTATTTAATTAAGTTAACAAAATAAAATATTTATTTTACTAGTTTGAATTTAATAGGTATACATTAATCGTATTAAACTATTTTTTTAGAAAAAATACTATCCATTCAATTTGTGAGTATAATAAAATTTAAATTTAAGATCAAATTTTATATTTTCATTCTTTAAAAAATTATACTTATAAAATTGAATAATAAAATATAAAATCAAATTTAAACATAAAATATAATATTTTAGATTCTAAAATTTTAAAAATAGATCTCTCTATTTTGGTTTACTCTAACATTTTAGCTATGGGAAATGAAATGAAATCAAATTAAATATTTCCAAGAGTTTTATATTAGTCTTATCAAACAAAATGCAATAAACTAAGTGATACTCAATTTTCAAGTATTTTTAATCAAACACTCACGAATAAGTTTCAAATACAATTACATAATCCAATAAAAATATACATTCATTTGTTTACATCCTCAACAGTCAAAAGTCTCTTGGTTCTTCAAATTTGAGATCGCACGAATGTTGTAGAACTCTAAAGCAAATTATGTCAATTTACAGAGGACTACAGAATGTTTCTTTTATTTATTGCTCATCCCAACGCTTTACCTTGAAAAGTTGAATAAACTATAAATGTAAATCATTATGAAGTGAACAAGGTTTACAATTTCCAAATAACTTAAAGAAAAAAAATTAAAATTTAATTGGTTGCAAATAATTTTAACTCTAAAAATTGATTAGAGGTGATCAAATTAATTATATAACCAATTAAATAAATATAAATTAATTAAAATGTTATAATTTAATATTAATTATGTTACTATTAATAATTTAATTAAATAGCTATTGCAATTGTATTGGTTTGACATGATATGATACTGAAATTCCAACATAGCTCGAAATTTTAAACTCAATTTTCTTCCTCAGATTTTATTATCTTCCATTGGATAATGTAGCATAGCTTCATACTCAATGATGAAAGAGACCCATGTAACTGATTCCAAATAGTTTGGCTTCAAATAGTTGATCTCCCCACTTATGTAACAAGTAGAATGCTAAAAAAAACACAGTTGCATGGCTTTCTGATTTGTTTCTTGCAAACAAACCAACATGTTCAGTAAATCAGTTCTCTAGGATTCTCCATCTTTATCTGCAAGGCTTTTTTGTGCCACTTATGTTTTAATTCATCCCAAACCCAAACTGTCTTCAGCCCAATCATATGCTCGAGTACAACTAACTGTTGAACCTGTTGCTGCAGTGCAATCCTCATCCTCATTAGAGATTTAGCTTGATTTAGTTAAATGTAACTCAAACTCAGAGATATATAAGAATTGTCCTTGGCATCGATGAATAATTTTAATGGAACAAGGAGATTTTTATTTTTGTAACACCAGTCAAGTGATTTTTTAAACTCAATTCATTTTTGATAATTTGAATAAATATGTGTGGGGTGGTTCAGCTAAAAAGAATTTTAAGTTTTAAACTGTTTGCTTTACCTTATCTATTCTGATATGGATATTACAAATTCTTGTTTCAGGTCATAAATTGTCGTGGAAAGAAACTTCAGTGCAGCCACTACTTGCCTCTTGTAATTCCAGAAGGAGCAACCTTACCTTGTGTGATATATTGTCATGGAAACAGGTAATGAAATAGCTGAACGACTGATATTGATCTCATCAACATTTTACATGCCATTTCCTGTTCATTGAAGAAAATGTTTGCTTTAATGCATGAATATATTATAGCTGGTAGTACAAATAAAATAGACCTATTTAAAAATCAAATCAGTCAAAGAAAATAAATTGACATGGAAATGAAATTGACTATAGTTGGTAGTGCAAATTTTATTTTATTCTATTTTCAGAAAATATAGTATTATCTTATTTGTATTTAAGAGTGCCTTAAATGCTATTTTATTTTATTTATACTTCTATCAGTTGTAGTTAATCTATTTGCCTAGATCTAAGTGAGACTTGGAGATATACCACCATGAAATCTCACCTAAAGAAAGAAATTTTTTACTAAACTGTATAATAGAATTACATGATGGATTGAGACCTCTTTATTGATGAATGACTAATTTTCTTAAGAGAGGTAAATTTTATCTTAGTTATAAAACATAATAACTACTTTTTCATAATTTTTATAATTCAAAACCTGAATAATTTCCAATCCTAGGTTATCTACTGCTTTATTCTTTCCCACCAAAACCTCCCATCAAGTTGGGTAAAAGAGACGATCATCAAGCTTTGCGATGCATTACATAAGTACGAAGCAAGCAATCAAGAAGTGCCGGTAGAGAAAATGGGTTTAAAATATATTGTTGGATTTTCATTGTGTGTGTCAATTATTTTCTCAATTACTGAAGTTGATAGCATCTATGAAGGATAAGTAGGCATGAAACTTTGGCAACACAATGCATAGTCAAATCCACAATAAAGAATAAGACTTAATTGTCTATCAATATGGGCTTGTCATCTTCATTGAAAATTAAACTTATATTTATATTGTATCATAATGAACTCTACCAACTTGATTAGCATAAAATTTTAAATCGATAATTATAGCACGTATTGATGTGCATGAAAACAATGTTAATAATAGTGGAAGTCAATGACATGGTTTAAAGTTTTAGTGTCAAAATCAATTTTGTCCTAGTCTAAGATGATTCAATGTTGATGTTGTTGCTATTTTGTTTGCACACATGGTATGAGTTGTTCACACATTCTAATTGTGTTCACTCATGCATTTTTCGGTCTCATTGACTTTCTGACTCTTGTATGTCATTGCATGTTTATCTTGCATAACTTCAATATTAGTGTCAGAGGCATCAGGGTTAACTTCGAGTCTCCTCTTATAATTAGGAAGCTTGAGCCTTGATTTTTTTTGAATGCTTTCTTTACCCCCCTGTGTACTTGGAAGGATGGAAATATAAACTATGGAAAATTTTCTCTTGTCTATTTCATAAAAAAGATGTATTATTTTCTTTTCTTTCGTTTACCTAATGGGCAGACGAATTTAAAAATATATCTATGGATCAGTTTTTTATCATTTTTTTGTCCATCCAAATCGGACAAAAAACCACTTTCTTTCCTCCCTACCGATGAAATTCTCCAACTAGTGATTGCGAGGTCTTGTGCATCCGCAGTCAGCCTCGTATGGCCACAGTTGGCGGTCTTGCACGAGGTAGCCTCGCCTTGTGCGGTTGTAGTAGGCCTCGTGTTGTCGTGGTTGGTTGCCTCACCTCGCCTCGCCTCGCCTGATCGCAGTCCCGCACAAGGTCGTGCTGTGGGCAGCGACCCTATGCAAAGCATGAGGATTTTTTTTCTTTTCTCTTTCCTTTCTCTTACTTCTCCCTAGGGATCGTTTTCCACTATAAATTCTTTTCGCTCCCCATTTCATCTTTCAGAGTAAACAAAGGGTTAAAGTTTTTGAAAGCTTCTGTTTTCTATAATGATTAATGCCAACTTTTATCTTTTTTTTTTCTTCAAAAGGTTAGTGAAGGGAGTAACCTTTTGAGAGTAAGCTATGATGGTAGTAATTCACAAGTCTAAGAAAGATTTAGGCTCTACCTTAGCCAGGATCAAAGTTGAGATCAACTAGTTTGATATCGCCAAACTTTTCTATTGTGAGCGTGGCTCCATTGTTACAATGTCCCAATCAAATGATCTTTGAATAAAATAACACATTTATCCTTTCACGTGTAATGAATTTTTTTGGGAATTTAAAGGATAATCTTTAAGTGTCAAGAGGTCTTCTTCTTGTTAGTGCAATTGTACCCTAAGTGGTCGGATTTGTGAGCAAATAATTTAAGGTAAACATTGCATATGTGTTTTATACGTGGGTTGTACAAAAACTTAACAAGACAAACATAAAACTTGCGGAGCTTATGACTCAACGAGGTTGAGCGTAGATGATGTCTTAGTGCATCTAAAACAACATGGTTAATGGATTAGATGTTTGATGGAGTTTGGAGAAAGTTATATGAGGTATCTGAGTAATCACGAGATGAGAAGCATTGAAGTGGTGTTGGAGAAGCTCATGGAACTTGATGTGGAGCAACTAGTTGGTTGGCTCGGTGGCTTGAGATTTGTTGGAGGGAGATTAGAGAATGATGCTATTGGACATTTGAAAGACCATAGAATGAGGAGTATCAAGGCACAACGTTGATAGAAGATGGAAAAAGGTGAACTACATAGGTGAAACATGAAGGACGACTTGTGGAGCGAGTTGAGAGTTTGCTTCATCCGAAGGACAAGTAATCTAACAAGAGATGATGTTAGAGTATGGCAAATTACATAGGTGAAGTATGGAGGTATATGGAGTGAACTGAGGGCTAGGTGCATCTAAGGGACGAGTAATTTAACGGGAGACGACCTTAGTGGAAAAGTCAAGCTATGAAATGCAAGCTTTTGTGTGAATTATAAGAGATAAGAAATTTGTATCCTTGGGTGAGGGTAAATTTCAACTTAGGCGAAGACTCGATTATTAGGATGATCATAATTCGGGCTCTAATTGGTTGTTGGTGGTTCTAATCAACTAGTGAACTCAGTTGACTATGGAGCTGTCACGGTCAAATGACCTAGAGTCTATAGTAGATCATTCAACTCTGTCCTAGGGAAGTCATTGATGGATTGAAGGTGAAAGCGCTCAGAAATATTTGACTAATGTTAGATCCTGCCAACTAATTGATGAGAGAACAATGAAATAGGAAGTGAAGTTGAAGTAAGTTTAAAGAAATAAGAGGAGAACCAAGAGGAGCATTCAAAAGTAAGTGAAATTCTTTCTATAAATCTATTGAGCTTTCCTTGTATCCTTATTTAAAAGTTATGAATCAGAAGTGATTCACCATTGAATTATAAGTTGTGAAGTAGGAATGAGGGTTCCAAACTATATTATATCATTGTGGTAGCATTGTGGTATGCTTTGACTTATGTTTTATTTCTATTGCTACTATTTGTGTAATCTTGCTAAGGCATTAACACTAGTAAAAGATTTGTATTTGCAAGTCAATTACTATTCACCCCCTCTAGCCATCCTAACACCTCTATGAATTGGTTGTAGACTGCCATCCAAGTACACCACTATAAATTTATTGAGATAATAATGCAACACCTTGTTAATCAAAGTAACAAATGCAATGAGTGCATTATTGAGCCTGAACAACATACTAGAAATTTGAAAGCATATTTAGTTACACAAGTGGTTTTACCTTCATTCCCTTTTCCAATTGATACTTATTAATATCTAGACACAATTTTCCTTACAAAGTACTTTTCCCTGGCTAACTAATTGAATGAGGCCATAATGGGACGACTGTGATACTTGTTCTTAATGGTGACCTTGTTGTGGACTTGGTAGTCTTTGCAAAAGCTTTGACTAATATCCTATTTCTTTTGGATGAGTACAAGAGCTCCAAAAGGGGCCTTATAACTTTAGTACATATCGTCTGAGGAGATCATCTAATTGCTTGTGCAATGCTACCAGGAGGAGACATTCTATAGGGTCGTTGGGCAGGAGGCCTTGCACCTTGTTCCCTCTATCGAGGTTTTAGCTTAGGCGACATCTTAATTTAAACTCTTTCTGGACTCATACAATTAAAGGTTCTTGTCCAACTCTAGAAGAGGATCTTTTGATATCATAGCTATCACTTTAGTTAGCTCACCTTTCCTTACCTCCTTAGCTACAAAGCCGAAATCTTCTATTTTTTATTTGGCAAGCCCCTTTTAGTTGGGACTATGCATGGTGCTTGATCTCATTATGCACAATATGTTAAGGGATGACACAACTACATATGCTGATTTGAGGAATAGGGACATAATTCATCATGCTGAAGATGCCTTAGGCTTTTAAGTTTACAACCTCTATTTAACTTTAGCTATTAACAAGCTTAAGGTTGAGTCTCTTTGCCTCACTGACTGCAAGAAAGATGTATATGACACTATAATCCACTATTGCTCGAGTAGTGCATTGATTGCAGGAGCACATTGATATATGCCAACTCATGGAGGGATGCGTGGTTCTCTAACCCCTATATTAGATCTTCAACTTGAGCCTTTAGTGCATTGCATTGACCAAATATTGGACCCCATTCTAGAATCATTAGGGCCTTGTAGGAGTGAGCATTCGGTTAAAATTGAATTGACGGAATCGAATTTGTGAAAACCGAACTAACCTTTTTTTTTACCAATCGAACTTACTAATTTTACAATTAAAATTGAACAAATTGAACTAGTAAAAAATTGATTAATTGGGTCTGTAATCGAATTAATTGATTTTTAAATTTTTTTAAAAAATATTAAAAGTTTTTAATAAAAATTTGATCGGTTTAATAAAAATTAATTTTTTATTTTTTATTATTTAATAAAAATCAGTTTAATTGGTTTTAAAAATTTATAATCGAAACTGAATCAATTTAATAGAAATAGCCGATATTTTTTTTTAAAAAAAATTGAAATTCCAAATATATTGAACTGAACTTCCAAATTAATTCGGTTCAGTCAGTTATTTCAGTGGGACCGAAATTTTGCTCACCCATGGGCCTTGGTTCCTTTGCTTTGATCTTCTATATTATATTGTCTCAAAGATTTCTATGGAGAATTTTTACATAAACAAGGTCGGGTTAGAATATGAGTAAAAAAATAGAACTTTTTTGTTTAGCTTGAAAATTTTCTTCTTGCCTTTTGTTTTGCTTCTCCTTACACATATGTCCTTTTTTCAAAGAATGTGATCTAGGGTTTTAAGAAATGGTTTTTATTAGTCATAAATATTAGTTGGCACATCTAGCACAATTAAAGGGTTGTTCAATCTGTTCTACTATTGGTTCACTATCTGATATGCTCATTACAAAGAGGGCTCCTGGGTGTTTAGACTCTTTATTAGATAAAAGGGAAATAAATTGGTGAAACCATGCTTAATATCATATCATACCTGGCGATATGATCGAAATACATCGTTCTAATAAGTTGTTGAATAACGATACTACTCGGCACAAATAACCTCTTTTGTGTCATTGTGTCAATTATGTTGATTAATATCGTGTCATATCGACACTAGACACCTTTTAGCATGCTATGGACTAAATGAACAGAGACTATGCAATTTTTTTCAGCTTGTGTCCATAGAACATAATGTCAAAACTGTACCATTGTAGATGGAACTCAAAGACCGAAGTTAAATATATAATTGTCTTTTTTTTTTTTTCATTTTCTTCCTCCTTTCACTTTCAATTTGCCGCCGACATCATAAATAATGCAAAATGTTGACATGATACTGAAACAATATCATTTTAATCAAATACCGAAAGCTTGAGATTTTCAACCTCAGGTGAAACAAGTGAGGAACGTACACACATGACCTACTGCGGTTGTGCAACAAAATCCTATGTTGTCCCACCTGCTCTGTTGCTTCTCTTTAACTTTTCCCCTTTGCTCCACCAAGTAACCAGTCTACTGACCACTATTGCTATGACCATCTGTGATGCAACATGGAGTGGATCAAACTCACACATACAACTAGAGGCAACATGAAGCATAATCAATCTCACAAGAAATAAATGAATTCACAGAATGAAAACCTACAATGATATTTTAATATGAGCCAATGTGGTTTCTTTTAAAGATCAATTGGAAATAAAGTAAAAATTATTCACGTAAAAAGGTAATCCTATGCCTAAAAAGACTTAGGAAAGTAGGAAATAAACTAAATTACAAACTACAAGACTAACCAGAGTAAAAATTTTACCAAAACTTTCCTACAGTCCTAAATAAAGCAATTTCCAACTTGGAGACTTCTTGTAAGGAGATTCTCCTAAAGAGGAACCTACCAAAATAAACTCTTATAAATCTGACAACTTTTTAACTTAAATTTTTAGTTTGACTGAATCATTTGCATCTTTTATCCTATGTCATGCTACAAGATATTTGTTATCTTCAATTTTTTGCAGACTATACATGTAATCTGGAATCTATGTTAGATGATATAGCTAAGTGCTTACATTAAATCTAAAACTGTGGTAAAGTTTTTTTTTTAAAAAAAATAAATCTGAAATTGAGGTTGAGAATTGGAATTGAACATTAGTACCTAATATAGAAAGACAAATTGTATCTTGAACTCTTTGAAATTTGGCTAGGGATATTGTATATTGTTGAAGTAGCTCAGATAATTTAGAGACTACCAATTTGATTACTAGCACTTGCTGGCAAGATTGGAGTATAGTGTTTCAGTCTATTCTATGACAATACATTTCCACTGCTGTAGTAGAATACATAGGATTTCAATAAGAGGCTTGCCCACTGAAGTCCATATCAAATTTAGCTACTAATACTAATCTTTCAAATTTTGGTACACAAGCCAACTCATGCATCTTTTGCTAAATTCCTGAACCTTCTACCTTGGTACTGGAAGTTCTTCCAGCAATGTGTTGTCTGGTAAATGTAGACTTTGTGTCGTTACACTCTTATGATCACTTACATAGAATCGACTTTACTTTTAAAATGTTTATGGTGACAATGTTCACAGCTTGATGTGATGAATGATGATGTTGACATGATAAATTATAGATGACTAATGGGCAAACTGGAAGGTGAAACAATGATGGAAAAGTGAAAATGAACTTTTCTCCCACAATAAACTAGATAACTAGACTGTAATTTCCCATAAATTTCTTAGTTGAAAGTTTTCTTTGGGGAGATTTTACTGACCTCGGTTGGTTCAGTAATCAAAGGATCCAATGCTTTTTGTCGATATGTAAATGATACATACATATATATTTTATAATTTTTTACTTCTTTTTGTATTCTATTGCAGACTCGTCTATGTCATAGATGTTCTTACATATTCTGCTTGTAACAGTGGTTGCAGAGCTGATGCTAGTGAAGCTGCTATTGTTCTGCTTCCATCAAACATCTCTGTGTTTACACTCGACTTTTCAGGGTCTGGACTCTCTGAAGGTGAACATGTCACACTAGGATGGAACGAAGTAAGTTCTGAGACACAGAATACCAACAATTAATTTAATCAAATCCACCTTAAAAGGAAAAAATAAAAAGGTTATTTCAAATACAGTCTAAGTTGCTAGTTTCTGGTTTTCTTGGCCCTTTTCCTTCTCCATGCTTAAATATGACATTTTCTGGATGTGCAAAAGAGCCATTGTGGTAACTTATGTCAATTTTGATTTTAGTAGGTTTATAGTTGTTGAACATTTTTACTATTGAAAATTTGGACAATTCTGAATCTCTCCTTAGTCGCTCATTGAAATTTTATTTTTGTGATATGATGACTTTTTCAGTTAGTATTCACTTTCTATAATGTGCTTCTGCATGGAGGACCTACTTGTATGTCCAAAGTTTTTTGTCTTTCATCACCTTGAAGTTGAAGTGTAAGAGAGCCATAGATATGTTTAGTATGACCACAACTCCATATTATTTCTATCCCTTTTCAGCTATTAGATTTAATCTATTGGATAGCTTTACTGGAATTGAGATAGCATAGGTCTGTTCATTAGTCTGACCTAATGGCAGAAATGTGTGGAATTTCCTTCCAGAAAGATGATCTCAAGGCTGTGGTGGATTATTTGAGGACCGATGGAAATGTTTCTTGTATTGGTTTATGGGGACGCTCAATGGGTGCAGTGACCAGGTTTGTGTGTGTGTTTTTTCACTTTGAGCTATGATGTAATACTTCTAAATATTTAAGAATAAATTAATCTCTTATTTGGAAGACTTGAAATAGTTGAACTTTTGTAGTTTGGCTGGAAATTTATTTCACAACTGTCTTATTGCTCTTTCTTCTTGTAATTGAGTTTTGTTTCCGTAGATAAGTGTTCATTTTCCATACTTTTCATAATAATATTTTGTTTCTTTCTTTGGGGAAGATCAATCATCCCCCAATAAAAAATAAAAATGGTCTTATTTTATTTTTTAAAAATTTTATTTTCTAGAATGTGAAAATGGGAAACAGAAAATTGTGAAACTGTTTTAGTAAACAAATAGCTGTATGAATTACTCTTAAAATCATTACTAGTATCCTTGATTTCATGTCCTATCTTGCTAGTTACCTGAATGTGTACACAATGAACATCTTCCAACTTAAACTTATTATTCAACAAAGGGGAACTAAAATTTGGAGCTAATATATAAGTTTCTTGAGCCAAATTTTTGGAGGTATATGGATGACAATTTGAATTAAATGATCACTTATCAAAAAATCTGAAATTGTTTGCAGATGGATAATCTATACTGTTTACTTTGTAATATCAGAGTAAATTTGCAGGTACATGTCCTAAGAATGGATATTCTTGCAAAGATCATGCATTAAATATATAAAATTTTAAACTCCATTGAATGGTCCCTATTGATTGAAGTGATGTTGGAACACTGTGTTGTGTATTTTCTTGTTTGATTTGAATATTTACTACAGATAATATGCTTCTTTCTACAGCTTGATGTATGGAGCTGAAGACCCATCCATTGCAGGAATTGTTCTTGATAGCCCTTTTTCTAATTTGGTGGATCTGATGATGGAACTTGTCGATACGTACAAGTATCCAGTACCCAAATTCACTGTGAGTATCGTATAAACTTTATACTGCTCATCATGGATGTTTCTGTAAATCTTTTTGTATTGTTCTTGGTGCACCATTTTGTTGCTATGGCCTAAATTTCTGTTTCTTGATGCATTTTTGATATGCATTTCCTTTCTTTTTATGCATATTTTTGTGAAATATATGAAGATACATGAGTCAATGTCATGTTATGAGAATATCCATGTTTATGAGTCATAAAATGATATATTTGATTGAGGTAAAGACCTACTTTCAGTGGTCCTCGTACTCTAGTTGTTGATGCAACCCCAGGAAGAAAACATAACCTAAACTCAAAACCATGTTTTATTAAACTGAAGATGAGTAAACATGATAGATTGGGATCTCCTTTAAAGGCTCCAACAATGACCTAATTTGGAAGCAAATAACTTATTCTCTTACAAGTTTTATAATTGAATACTTCATCTAAACAAGATTTAATCTTATTTTAATACAATTAATAAAATCAAATCTTACAAGTTCTTAAAAATTTAAAAGTGGAATTTAAAATTTCCTAATTAATTGAGTGCATCAATTGCCCTTGCATATGTAAAGATGGAGAATCTTCACTAATTATATTCATCTTTGTAAAGGGGACTTATTTCACCCTAGACTAGGTAGTCAATTTCTGAATGTTACATACACACTTACCTCTTCCAGGCTTTTATAATTATATCTTGTAATTATCTATTCGTGAATTGGTTCATAACACCCATAACATTCCTCTCCAAGTAGTTTGAATATATTAAAAAAATTAAATTGTTACAAATGTACTCATCTTTTAAACTATTTTACGGATTTAGTTAATAAGTCCACAAGATTGGACATGTTAAATGATAAAGTGATGATCTCATTTAATTGTACTTTTGTTATGGTATTGTGACAATCAATTTCTATATGCGTTATTTATTAAATTTTAAATTTATGCGCATAGTAGATTGCCATGATATAATTTTATTATCTTTGTAGAGGCATACTCTAGTTTGATCATTTGTTGTTTAACCTAGATGGGCTTACATGGAGGTGAAGACATGATTTTGCCTTTGTACTTAATATAACTATAAGTTCTTATTCCTCTAAGAAATGAGGTTTCCTTCTAAATGGATAATAGCTAAATGTATAACTTTTATTTATAAGAGAACCTACCTACTCTACGTTTAAGGACCCCACTATTTGAAACTACATTCGAGGAGCCCACTATTTGAACATGAATAGCTTTCTGATGCAGGCACATCTGGCAGCTCAATCAACTTTTTTCTTATGACACAACTCTGCCTTCTTTTGAGCCGTATCGAAGAGCAATTAAGACCACAAGTAAGGATTTCAACACCTCCATGGCCCCTGCCACAGATGTGCTTCATTCTGGATTGGAACAAGACAATATGGAACTCCCATAAGCTATTATGGCCGACCCATGGCTATCTCCATGGGCGTGGATTATTCTGCAGTTTGAAGAGGGACATTCAGTAAGGATCATGTTCTGCTCGTTGTCCCTACCACGGTTGTGGTCTCCACCACGGTCATGTTGTGGCCACTTACACAGTCGTGGTCCAGACCATGATCGGGCCGTGGATCTCTCCATGGTTGTGGCGCACCGCCGCCGCTAATTAGAGTTTCGTTAATATTTTCATTATTTTTATTTGTTTTGAATTTTTCATTTAGTTTTTAAAATTTTTTGTTTAATATTTAATATTTTATATTTAGTTTGTTTAGTTTTTTTTTTTTACTTTCTTACTTGTTAAGAAATTTCTATTTAAGTTTGTTTAGTTTTTTTTAGCTTTCTTGCTTGTTAAGAAACTTTTACTTTCTCTAACCTATATAAACATGGGCTTAGGGTCTTTTAATTCATTTATTGACCAGTTAATAATATTTCCTTTTCGTTTTAAACCTAGAAGTGGTTCCTCTTTGTTTAACGAGTCCTCTTCTCCTTCGATTCTCTCTATCCCCGTTCTTTTAACCATGCATGTGGAAGATTTTAGCATTCATCCCGCTACCTTGCCTGTGTCAGTTGGTATCAAAGTCATAGATCCATGAAAGGTTATCGTAGTCGTGGTCGTGACAAACAGGTTCCGACTAAGGAAGTCGCACCCCAGGATCGAAATCCCTATGAGCCCTATGAGGACCTATAGAGACAAATCACAGAGTTATCTCGACGATCCATGAATGGTTATCGTTGTCATAGTTAGGGTCATGATTGGTAGGTTCCGATTGAGGAAGCCGCACTCCAGTATCAATGCTCCCAAGAAACCATCAAGGATCTACAGAGATAAGTCGCAGACTTATCTCGGCGTTTAGATCTTGAAGATCGAAAGTTATTTA
>JBAMHZ010000056.1:6201654-6220319 GCA_037177395.1 Alpinia galanga | reverse complement strand
GGAGATTTAGTATGGGATATATTGACCCGTGATTGCTTTCCTATAAGAGATTATAGCAAGTTGAAGGAGTAAAAGATTGGGCCCTGTGAAATTCTACAAAAGATCAATGACAATGCTTACTGATTGCATCTTCCTAGTTGCCTCAAGACCTCTGATGTGTTTAAACACTTGAACCTTACACCAGAGAGAATGATTACACTGATTCAAACTCGAGGTCGAGTTCATTTCAACTCCGGGCGTCTAATGCAGGCGCATCCAGTAGTTTAATCAACTTTTATCATTTGATGCGATCTTGCGTTTTTCCGAGACCTGATGAAGAACAATTGAGACCTCCAACAAGGATCTTGGTATCCTCGTGGTCCCTTGACATGAGTGTGTTGCATTTCAAACCTTATAAAGAAGGAAACATACCATCCATAAGCTCTTTTCTTTTTATGTCTAGGTATTTCAAGGTGGTCACACAAAAAGAAATCACCTATGCCCTACTACTTCGCCTAGGTAGCATTTTGGATTTACAGGCAAAACATCCAGTGATGGAGCTAGTGGACGAAAGAGAGAGCATGGGTCTTTATGCCAAAGAAGGTGATGTCACTTGTTTGAACTTGAGGATGAGTTCTTTTCAACCCCAGACGTCTGATGCAGGCGCATCTATTTTATCAACGGGTCAGAAATTCTTGAAAATAATTTTGATACTACGTAGGCTTTCAATTGGCTATCTTCTAAGGCAATGAAATACATTTGCTAATTACCAAATAATGATATTTATAAGAAGATCACACATACAAAGGTGGACTATATTGAAATTCTTAACGGATAGGGCTGAACTATGAAAGGCCAATGCAGATGGAGAGCAACAGTAGTAGCAGAGCAGGGTGTGACAAGGCTTTTCTCTGGCACTTTGCGTAAGGTGAGCTTTGCACACGGTCACATCTAGTGTTGGAGGGGCCGCTTCTTGTTGCAAGAAGAAGAGGGACGGCTAACATTATTAGTCGATGGAGAACTCATGGAGGTGCTGGAGCAGCAGTAAACAAGTGATATTAATGTTGAAGGAGAAGAGGGTGGGAGGGGAGTAACTTGTATCGAGGTCGAACTTCTTGGTTTTGACTTTGATATTGATTAATGCAACACCAAAATGGAACCCTCAAAGAGAAAGTCAAAGCTCACCCATAGGAAAATTCTTTCACTAAAAAAGTGTAGAAAGTTAAAGATAAAGTTATTAATGAAAAAAATGTAAATTTTCACCCTTTTAAAATAAGATTCATTATTTGTAAAATAACAAGTCATTTTATCCCAATAAAAGTTGAACAATATTTAAAAATTATCAAACTATTTTTCTTAGAAAAATAACTAACTATAGAGAATTTAAATGACTTCGTCAAATTTGAAATTTTTAACAATTTGAAATAGGATTTGGAAATCCTTGCTGCATTAAGAAATATTGTCGCTAAGTCTATATCGTTGCTATAAAACATGGCTGGCATGAGGAGGACAATGATCAATTACTCTTATTTTTTCTATTGGCTCGGGAAAAAAAAATGGAATATCATATACCATAATGAACAATTGGAAGGGAAAACTAAAACCTTGTGTATATAGACTTTACCCTTTGTTGGATCTTTGTATGATACTGTGTAGCTTTTATATAGTAAATATGGCTATTTTATGTTGGTACTTTCTTATATAGATGGAAGGGAGTCTTGATGCAATGATAAAGTTATTACTGTGTGACCTAGAGGTCACGAGCTTGAGTCATGAAAATAGTCTCTTATAAAATAGGATAAGATTGTGGGACCCAACATTGGCAAGAGCTTCGTGCACTAGACTGCTTTTTTTTACTTTCTTATATAGATCCATATTCCCTTTTATGGAAAGGATGGAAATGTAACTTTTGAATGCATTAATGTTGATGTTTTGCTTTACCTAAATGTTACTTTCTTCAGCAGGATTTATTGTTTATAGTTGCATATTTTTCATTTATATAAGAAAATATCTTGGGAGGATGGAACTGAAATTTTTAATGCAATGTTTATTAACTATGTTCTCTATGTTCTTAGTGGTTATATTTGCCACATTAATGGATATTTGCATTACTATTCATTTGCTTGTGCAATGCATCCGTATAGGTGAAACTGGCAATTCAGCATATGCGCAAGGTTATCAAGAAGAAAGCAAACTTTGATATCTGGGATCTAGATACAATTCCTGTAAGTTTCTCAGGGTTGAGAAATTTTATTTATGAGATAAATGAAGAAATTATGTCATCTAGAAACTGATATATTGAGTGGCCATTTTCAGCAACCTTTATGATATAAATCTCAAATTGTATGGGCACATTATAATTTGCTCAGGTTTCTACCAACCAACACTAAACTTATTTTCTTCTTTGTTTTTTAATGATTACCCATAATGGGGTTCCAAACAGTTCATGCTGGGTTGAAAGTAGATTTTTGGTCAAATCATTGATTACCTATATTTGGGGTTCCAAATTAGCTATAGAAAATAGTTTACGAGTGGCATGCATGTGATATGTGTCAAATCTAAACGAAGGAGAATGAAAATAGAATTTTTGGTTCTTTCTTTTGGCTTAGGAACGATATTGATTGTAAAAAAAAAAAGGTTCAAAACTGATCTGTAAATGAAATTTTACTTGGGAGGAAAAATTATTTTTGAATCCCTTGAATTCCTCACACATTCTCTTTAATAGTATTAAGTTGTAATCAATTAACTTAGTTAGTGGAAATATATTGCAATTAATATTATACCAAGCATGGTCTAAGTGTGACATTTAAACTGTAAAGTAACCACTCATTTACACATCATATCTTTTTATCTCAAGAGATGTATTTCGTATTCCTTTTATTGAAATTAATTAAACTTTGTAGCTGTAAAAATTAATTTACTAGTTATTAATTTATATATAATAAATTAGCATAAGGCATGTGATCTGAATTTTAATTATGAGTTAATGTTGAATATTAACTACCTAAAAAATATATTTTTATTTTATAGTTATAATTTATTAATACTAATATAATCAATCAATTTGAAATTAATCATAAGGTACTATAAATTGACTGTAGCTTAATTAAAATTAATTTTTATAATTATAATTTAGTAGTATGCTTTAATTAGTCAATTTTAATTTAATCTAATGTTTACTAATTACTTATATATTCACATTCAAGAATATTTACTTCTTAATATTAAGGATGATATATTTTTTATTTAGTTTATAAAAAAACCTAAAATGCAAATGAACTTGCATAAAAAAAGAGGAAACCTTGACCAAATGGTAGGAATTGAAGGAGTAAACCTCATCCAAAGTCTTGATATGTTTGAAGGATAAGGGCCAACAATTGACAATCTAATTGTTATACTCTTAGTTTTGGAAATAAACAAGCAAAAAAAAAAACATGATTAAAGGAGCAAAACACATGAATCCATTTAGACATGCTTGGAAGCACCCCATAGCACATCGTATGTCGACTACCATACCAAAAATTGTATAGTTCTTACATAGGACAACACTGAGTACAGAAAAATAGTTTAAATCATGACAGTTTCCCTATTTTTATTTTTTTATGATGAATTAGTTTGCCTTTTAGAAATTGAAGATAGCATTCCTGATACAGTTTCACTATGGAAACTTCTAATGTAAATTAAAGGCAAGCCATCATATAAGAACGGGGGCATTGGGGTATTGAAGACAATTGCATTCCATATAATTATGTTCTTAACATTTCATTAATGTGCTAGCTACGAGACTACAATACAAAGATATGGAGTTATTGATGTAATGAATCTTAAGAGGAGCGGGTGTAACTTATGTATGATACAAATGAAGGATAGGGAGCATTATACAGCTTTCGTGCTATTATCAATGGGCCGGCTTCATTTGATGAGGAAATATTAGATGGCGACTTAGTGTAAACTTGGATGACATTACTTTTCTTTCTCTGATTTGGTTCATATATTTTCCATGACACTCCTAATTAGTAGAAAAATTAGAAGACTGAAAAAAGGAAAGAAAAAAATTTCACTGAGGTGAGGATCTCAGCTACATAAATCTTTATCCAAACCCATATCACTAGTGGATCTTAATACTTCAAATTTAATCACCTAGAAAGACATAGAATGAGTTAAAGGACAGATGCTTAGGGAAATTTGCAAATAATTGAGGATGTAGATATTGTGCTTGCCATTTGAGAGGAAGGGAATGCACATTATGTATTTGGATTTCATTTTTATGATGCATATTTACAATAAAAAATGTTTTGTGTTCAATGCAAGTACAAACAAGATCTTGAGTCTGGAAAAACCATTGGTAAATGTTTATGTTATCAAATTGATCAAACTCAGTTTTCTTGGAGGTTTACAGCAAATCTTTTGCCAAGCAGCCTATATCCCAAAGATGTGAAAGAATCTGATTTCAGTAAGATAGAACATGTACCAGTACAGGGAAGTTAATATGGTTCTAAGAATGGCTTGTGAGAGACAAATCCACATGAAAAAAAATGTTAGGAAAAGGATTCTATTAGAGAAATATTTGGAACTTATTTGCAAAATACATGTGTAAAGGGTGTCTCAAGATATTAGATAGGAAACATGTAGATATTCAAGTTATTTGAGGGCAGAGGGATTTAAAGGATCTCACTCCATGGTCGAGGATTCTGATTGGTTATATCAGCTGCAAATAGCTTGATCAAGGTGGAATCTGGTGCATGGACTGTACCACTTGTGCTTGTGTAGTGTTCGGGCAAGATGAGAGGACTAGGACTGCTTTGGAGCATCAAGAGTTCCAGATGGAGTTGTGGAGCAATATCTTGTTGAAATGGAGATTTGATGAGATGGGCCATGTTATTCTGCACATAACCTACTGACTTAATTGCAATCCACTTTTCAATTGAGTAAATTTGTAGAAATTTCTAAATATACAATCAGATTTTCTTAATTAATCAAATCCAGAATCACTTATAAAACCTTATTAATGCTTCATTTGGTTTAGGATCTATCTATAATACTAGAGAAAAGGCCCTATAGAGAGCACCAAGAGAAGCCTTTGCGATTAGAGTGTGAAGAAGAGATGAGTACTATTGGTGATCTAGGCTTGTTGGATGAAATTTATTATTTCTTTTCATGGTTTCAACTTCAGAGGGAACGAGGTTGTAAAAAAATTTTAATATGGTGTTTGCATCAACTTGTCCAGGTCGATTCCCCGTAGCCTGTACTTTTGATCTTATATCATGTTTTTGTGCTTGTCACATTGTGGTGTTCGAGGAGCTTGTTCTCATTTGCATGCTAGTTGTTTGGTGTATGTATATCATGGTAGATTAATGTTGCTACTTAGTGATCAACAATGCTTGGTTTAGTGGTAAGCTTGATCCAATGGGCTTTAAAATCAAATTTGTATAACATATTGTTGGGAGGTCCCCACCTAGTGAGATAAGGTGGTTGTTGTTGTTATATATTGTTGGGATGTACTAATCCTGTCACTCCCATTGTGAACAAGGAGAAGTCTCACATCCAATGTGGTATAGGGACACCTCATAGTCAAGACCATGAAAAAGTTGCCATTTCAAAACTGTGGTGGTTGACACACATTTCAGGTGCATTAATACCTATTTTGAGAGTATGCTTTGAGGTGGTCGATTAGGACATCTATTTAATTGGGATTTATTCTTAATGATTATTTCACATAGTATTAATCTCAATTGGCATTGTCAAAGTTGACTCATTCCCATCAATTGTTACAAGTATATATCCACTCACCGTCACCCATATCCACCAGTACAGAAATACTCCTTGAATTGGGTTGGGGAGTACAAGGGTACAAGGGTCACAGAACTTGGAAGAGAACTTCTTTGCCAAAGGTTAGATGGATCATCCCGACATTGGTGACAAGCAGTTGCATGGTGCATGTGCTCCTACTTTCAAAACTTCCTATTGTAAGAAGATCTATAGGGTTAGTTGTGTTAGCAAGGGTGTTGTTGCTAGGAATTAGGTTCCTCATAAACATGACTAGGTGGGAGGCACCATTTTAGTGAAGCATGAGAAAGTTTGTAGAGTTTTGAGTCTTCCAAGCGATGAAGATGAGGTTGTAGATGGGATTAGAGAGTCGATTTGAGTTGATACCAAAGGTGAGTTGGCATTCCAACTTGCTTAGTGATGGAAGGCCAAGCCAATAAGGTTGCTGAAAGATGACAAAACAGAGATAGGCTTGCGAGACAATTGATAGTTGGATCAAATCATAACTAGTTGTGCAAGAGGCTTGGAGCTTGAGGGGGAAGAGTAGCAGGTGGTGGGCATTGGGACTAGAGAGGTGTTGCCTTGGATAATTTAAGTGGGTTTGGTAATGACAGGTTATAGTTAAGGTGGCTTGCTAGATTATCAAGGAAATGTTGCTAAGAATGAGGTGGGTGATCTGGATTCTACATGTCATCAAATTTAACAACGGATAAAGACAATCCTTATCAGTTTGGTCTATATTAAAGCATTAACCCAATTAATAAAATAGCACAGATTTAGCTAATTGAAAATTACAGCAGTACGTCACACTTCATATGCTCATGGATTTTTGGGTGAACGAAATGCTTTCTAAAACAGTGATGTTACCATTCTCATGACATGCCATCACAAGGTGCTGAGCTGCATGGTATTGTATCATCATCAAGTTGAATTTAGTTGGCAGCATAGATCCTAATTATCATTTACATATTATACAATTTATAATCTCCAAGTATTTATGGTAATTCATGACTTTGTGTTATCCTTGTGTGTTATATCTGAAAATTTTCTTTCATCTTATAGGTGGCGAGACGGTGTTTTGTCCCAGTCTTGCTTGGACATGCCATTGATGATGACTTTATACATCCACACCATTCAGATCGCATTTTTGATGCCTACAATGTAATGGTTTTCTATTTTATCTATTTTATTATGTATTCTTTTTTCTCTTTCATTATCTGTTATGATAGAGAATTCACTGGCAAAGTTATTCAATTCAAGTGATATCATTGAATTAACTTGTTTGATTTCTGAACATTGCCATGAATTTTTTTTTATAGTGAACATTTTTGCAGGAACCATGAAAAACCAAACTCTTTGGATAAGTTTAGATCAGGGTATAGAATGAAAGGAAAAGAATAGTTATTCTTAGGAAATGGAATATAGTAAAAATGGAATAGGAATTAACATTTCTTCGTTTGGTTCATGAAATAGCAATTAAGAGAATTATTGTTCCATGCTCCTTTGACAACCAAATGCAAGATTAATTTTCCGCAAAAATTCATCTGGAGCAGTTATTCATGTGAACCAAACATGAGAGCTTTTGCTTCTAAGTTACTTCAACACTGAATTATATTTACTGTACTTTTTGTGTTTACAGGGTTAGAATCAATAAGTTTTTTATATTGAGATATATTGATCGTCTAAGGGACTTCAACACCAAATTATGTTTACTGTTCTTTTTCTGTTTCAGGGTTAGAACGAATGAGTTTTTTATATTGAGATATCTTTTTCTATTTTAAGTGTAGGTCAAGTCTGATGTGAGAGATTGTCCCAGCATAATTTCTTGGATGATAGGTTTATCTCCAAAATTATTTTCCATGCTCTAGGATAGTTGGGTGCACAATTTTGTTCATCATGTGTGAGTTCTATAGTGATATGTAGCCATCACATTTTTCAATTGCTTGTGTGATGAAGATATGCAACTAGATGAAACTCAATTTTTGAGAAGCTGTATCTTACTATACGATTATCATTTGGGGAATGATCAAACTGGTTAAAATATTACTTAGATTCTTCTAATTTGAAAATTGCAGGGAGACAAAAACATCATCAAATTTGATGGAGACCACAATTCACCACGTCCTCAATTTTACTTCGATTCTATAACTATTTTCTTCCACAATGTTCTAGCCCCTCCAAGTTCCACGTCTGATGAGCTTTATTTTCACAGAATGCATGATTTTATTGGTCCGGTAAGTATAGTCTCATCATTGTGGATCAATAAATTGCTTGTATTTGTTTGTTATATTAATGAACCCATCCACAGGCTAATTTGGATAGAATTCATGAACATCATAACCAAAATGCAGCTGAACCAGCTCAAGGTAAACTTCATAACTCTGATGAACCATTTGAATTTGAATTTCTTTCTGAAACTTAAAGATGGCTTTATTGAGTTCTTTGATTGATGTTTTAGACTTTTAGTGTTCATTCAATAAATTTTTTTGATGAACTAGAACTTGCACCTAGCAGTACAGAAGATGCTATTGCTCAATTGCGTTCCAGAAGACCTATGAGTCGGACAGAGGTCAGTATAGCCTTGAAGACGTTACTTTGAAGTTCTTTATGAAGCTCTATGCCATATTCTTTCATTGAGTGCATACTTCTAATTTATTCTGTCTGTAACACTGAATTTCTTGAGTTGCAGTTTTACTTTCTTGGATAAAACATATAAACATCCAGAGAAAAATAGTTCAAAGTGAAATAAATATTCAACATCTTGCTATACTCGTGGTTTGTTTTTCAATAGCCTATGTGTACACATCCAGGGTTACATATGACCTGAAATTTGACTTCTCTTTTCCATGCAAAAGCCGACTAATTTCTCCCCATGTATTGCTCTCTTCACAAGATGTAGATCTTTTAGATTTCTAGTTTGTTTGGAGTTGACTGTAAATAAAAATCCTTGATCTGTGTTGCTTTCTCAAGTAAATACATGTTAAATGCAGGGAAAGAAGAATTTGGAAGCAAATGGGACTTTTCTGATGGATGCAAATGAGTGTTTTCTTATACTAATCACTGAGTTACAAGGTTTACTTTCATCATGAGACCTAGGATCCTGAATATGCAACACACTCTCTAAAATTTTCTGATTCTAAATTGCATGCAGACTACTTGAGGCTGTTTTGCTTTCTCTAGTAAATGCATGCAGAGAAAGTAGAATCTAGAAGTAAACCGTGTTTAGGATGCTTGGTGATAATGGATAGCTCTTGTTGATGGTCTATGAAAACTCAAATTAAAAAGCATCTGAGTTGCAAAGAGCTTTCAATTTAGTTTCTTTTTCCATGTATATGAGATACTAATTACCATTCCATTGATTCTATTTATAAAGTAGATATCTTGAGTGCTACAACTTTGTTAGTTTCTCCTGTGCTTTTAGTGTATTTTTCATTTCTTGGTTGTCGAACTGCAACTAGGAACATGGAATGATAGAGAAAAAAATAACTACTTGAATGTGTAGCTAAGCTTATAAGTCTATCCTGGATAATCTTGTAGGTACCCCGTGATATTTCCTCTGAACAGAATGACAATGAAGACAAGGTATCATCTAATTTCTTGTTACTACAACCATTCTATTATGTGGACTGAACTGATCTATCATAGACTGTATTAAGACTAGTTATTACTTAAAGATTTTTTTTTTTATGTTTTGATGATATTAAATTTCATTCTTTGAATGTGCCTCAACCAATCATCTCATGGGTTATGTGCCTCAGGAGGTTCTGCAAATAGTAACTTTATTATTGGTTGAATGTTCAAAACTATTTTAGGGTTCTCTTTCTTTTTTCCAGTTTTTTTGTCTTATAAAATCTGATCTCCTAATATATTTTAAATTTGACTCGATTCGTTAGAAATTAAAATTAGAATGATAAAATATTCTTATTTTCAAATCCAAATGATATATCATATCTTATGGATCTGTTTAAAATGTTGACGTTTGTTCTTTTCATCACATCAATTAGTTGTTTATTTTGATATCGATGGTGAATTATAACTGTGTAGGCACAGAAGAGGACTTTTAATTTCACGATGTGTTTCTTTTTTGCATATGATATTATTCATTTGCAAAACAAATAACTGTGAAAAATTATATATCCCCTCACTCTATCACGAAAAAGATTTTCTAGGAAGGAATCACAAACACACACATCCATAAAGGATATTCACAACTATGTTCAGTGGCGAAGCCACTAGTGAAAGTGGGGTCTTGTGACTTCACGTGACACTGGGGATTAGAGAATTTAATAATTGTAACATGTATTAACGTTTCCTTTAGCAATTGATTATGTTAAATAAATAGTAATCGTATGTTCTAAATTTTTAAAATATATTTTTGCACTCATTTTTGTAGTAGTAATTAGTTCTGTAAGTGCTCAAGACTATTGTTTCTAAATTTTTTTTTACACATGATCAATATGAGTATTGGGTATTAACTGAAAGTGTTCAAGTTCACCTTGGATACAAAAGAGTATAAAACTAAGTAAAAGAAAAGTAATTTTACACAATTATTCCAAACACCCAGCTCTGTACATTTCTTTATTTTGAAAAGAAAAAAATATTGAGTGTATTCAACAGCCTCACACTTTTTAAAAACTTATTTAACGTATTCAATAACTCTTCAAAAAGCCCATTGTTGAGTGACATCACTTTGATTCCATCCTTAGATCCTTTCAGGTTTCCAGTATTCTATCACCTATATCCTGGGACAACACAAAACAGCTACAAAACATCTCTGTAAAATGACACATATGCAGCAAGAATCTATCACCACACAGGCCATATAAAATCCAACTAATGTTTTATAACATAGAACTACGCAGGTTACCAAACAATTCTCAGCCAGTTATTATTATAGATTTTATCTTCAACTCTTCTGTCAAACTTAGCCTCAGCATCAAGTCTACTATTATGCACCACCATTGCACTGTTTTATGAATTTTCTATTGTTTCTTCACATCCAAATGTGATCAATCGAAGCAACAATGATCTTACTATTGTCAGATGCTTTTCTGAGTGACAACCAGCAAATTACTTATAGATCTTTCTATCCTGAAAATCAATCAGACCATTTTGCCACTTTTTTGCATGACTAAACTGTGTACCTTCAGCTAAAATACTTAAAAGAAGTAAATCACTGCTTGCAATGTAGACTTGATTTCGCACTCTAACTCTTTTCTACTGCCACAATTTTATAGTGATTTTCCACTATATTTTTTGATCTGGGGCTCGTTTAGATTAGGATATGCATAGGCAATAAATCTACAAACAACAGTCTAGGTAATGGTTTCATTATGATAGAGTCAAAACATAAATTGTCTTTTTCATTGCACAAGATGTGGAGGATTTTGATTCACCAAGGATAGATGAAAGGGGACAAAGTTAGACATAAGAGGTTATGTTCTATAACCCAAAGTAAAAAAGGAGTAGGTGACAACTAGTTACGTCACCTCCACGTTTTCCACTACATAGGTACTGAAAATGAAGAAATTGTTAGTGCAAGCAATTTGATCTAAGTGGTCGTGTTAGACTATGATGTGTTTGATGCAAGCAATTTGACTTGGTGAAGCCAAGTTGGTTTGACTTGATGGCTTAGAGGTAAGCTGGAGATTGGGGAAGGATGCTATTGGACATCTAAGGGTTGCAAGATGAGGAAGATTAAGTTGGTTTGATAGCTTTGACAATAGCCTCAACAAGTGGACTACGCAAATGACCTAGTGAAAGATGACATGTGAAACAAGTTGAGGACTTTGTGCATTCAGGGGATTGAGGACTTTGGTAGGTGTACTTTTGGGCAACTTGAAAACTTGAAGAATGTGAGTTGAGAGAGATTGTGTGACTTGTAATCATAAGTTCGTGTAATTTGGGCATGTATGGCTCGTAGAGAATCTTCGGCCTAGGGATTTTGGCTTCTCAGTGACAAAAGTTTGGTCCAGAGCTTTTGTGGAGGCTTATAGAGGCATTAGTGGGGATCTCTATATAGGTTGAGTCGATTGGAGGTGCTTCCAGTTGAATAGTGAGTTGAGTGAACACTCCTTGCCCAGAAATAGAATGCTCATTGTTGAGCTTGGTTGATTGAAAAAGGTGTCTAGTTGACTCAACTAGATTTGAGTTGACTGGAGATACTTTGAGTCACTTGGTTTCATGATAAAATCAATTGAAGTTAATTTTACTTGATTGGAGTAATTCAAAGAGTGGTCATTGGACAACCATGGGAGATCATCAATATAAGCAATAATCGTGTTTATTTTTGACATTTCACAAATGTTTGACTATTGTTGTTGCACTGAGTTGAATAAATGCATCCAAGGACTGCATGAAGGCTTCTTCTACACGATTTGCTAATTTTCTTTCTTAACATTCATTGTATGTTTTTTTAGAGAAGATAATACTACTGTGCAATTTTTCTTCAATTTTGAAGGAAATTTTTATTGGAGGGAATTACGAGCTTGATGCACCTTAGGCCATGAAGCAGGAATAGAGTTCTGAACTGTGTAAATCACCCCTTGTTAGTGCTGTTTTTTGCGTGTTCTTATTGTTATTTTTGCTTCACTGAATCAGTTTATTTGGCCATAGAGAACACAGAAGAAAAGAAAATTTCTAATTTGCTAGTCAACGTACTATTCATGCCCTCAGCATTCCGGTCAACATCATTGATTCTCAACAGAAATTTCCTTTTAAGGTTGAAGGTTGATGAATGCCAATGCTAATAAGTTTAGGGAAGTTGGCAAGACGAGGAAAGTGAAAGAACTTCTAATTTATGAAGTGGATACACAATTGCAATTGGAAAAAAAATCCATTAATAAAGAATAAACTAAAACTAAAACACTAACATGATATGCTATCATGGTTTGAAGTGGCATGGTTGAAATATATTATTTTTGTAAATTATTAAAACTTGAGATTTATCAACATAGGCCATCCCTTTTGTGCCATGTATATCAATCATGTTGAAGAGTATAACACTACGGCACACATCGCCATGAGTTGAGACGGATTCAAGTAATTTTTTTTTGTGCATCTTATTTCTCTAATATTTTAATTCAATTGATCATCTAATTCATATAGTTGTTTTGTTTTAAAATAAACTAGATAAGATTTAAAAAAAAGAGTTATACAAGTAAAATTTATAAGCATTCATTTTGACATGTATTTTTGGTAAAAAGAGTAAAATAATTTTAAATTCAATTACTAATTAATATATTCTTAATAAAAGTGGAAAAAATTAAGTGAAGAGGGATGAAATGACTAAAACCCATATGAATTTAGTTTGATATGCCTTGGTGAATGTTGAAATCAAGTTGGTATGGTATCACATGAAAAAATTTAATCAATTGGCTATTTAATTATTGTAGTTTTATATTTATAAGGAAATGAACCAAGTAAAAAGATATTAAATTTAATAAACTTATTTAAATTCATCTTCAAATTCATGCCAAAGTGTGTTGAATGCTTTCACAATACAGTGTTAAGATCATACCACTCAGATGATCAAAACTGAATGATACTTTACTCCTTACCACTAGATATGTACCTATCTTTTCTTTCTTTCTTCTTTTTCATTTTTTCCCCTTCACCTCTAGTTCACCTATTGCATCATGCATCAGCTCACTAGCACAGTATCAAAACTATCTCATCCTATCTGCACCATAAAGAATGCGATTTTAAACCTTGTATGCTACTATGGTAAATCAAGACAGTATATATGGATAATTAGGCAAGTAACTAAAAGAAATTTAACCATCATCTCATCTTAAGGTCCTACCTTTTTTAGATTGTTTAGCATACGTGAAAGAATATGACTTGGATGAGTGACATTGAACAAGTTTTAGTGGTCAATGATGATTGGTTGGTGTGACTAAAAAGATTGTCAGATCATTTCTAGAAATAGTCTGTTTCTGCTACATGCTTTGAGGAATAACTCTTTAACTTATAAATTGGAAACAATAAATTCTTGTTTGTGACTACATAACTAGTATGAAGAGTTGCTGATCTTTTCAGTATGCTTTAGAATGTTACATTTTCCCACTAGATAGTATTAAGTTTGGGAGTGATCAGTCTGTTCTACTTTTGAGCATAGTATCTTGGAGCCTAATGTTTACGTCTTGGAACCTTAAAGAGTTAAGGCTTGTCGCTGTTGCCCCCATATGCATAATTCATGATCTTCTATGCATTCTTAAGAGAGTAGGAAACTTTATAGTTCTAAACAACAGATTAGGTGGTCTTAGCAGAAATAAAAGAGGACTACGTTTATCCCTTAAGGTAGCTATTTCAAACCATATCTACCAAGACAGTGCAAGTGGCCTACCTAGCGTCCCAAGTGGTTCAAATAACCAATCCAGATAGGTTCATTAAGAAATAGTTTATTTATCTAATTAATTCACTTGAATAAAAGCCTTATTATGCATCCCCACTACATCTCTCCATTGTATTATATGTTTATCTTATTGCATTATGTGGTTTCTTCATTAGTTTTGATGCGTTATGTGGTTACTATTAACTAACACTTATGTCCTTGTGCTTAGAAACTTGTTTGATTGATTAATTCAGTTTGTTCATAATAATATATGAGATATATATACAACTAAGAAATTAATGTGGACGTTAGAGTCTACTACATATATTGTAGGCATTATAGCCATAACACACTTCAAGTTTATGCACTCATTATATTTACAGCACATGTATGATAAAAAAAAAATCGATTCAATATAATGCTTGTTGATATATGTCAATTTTTTTACTTGTCCTTTCATGTTTTATTTTAATTTTAACTGCATAGGCTCCTCACCTCATCTAGGCAGCCACCTATTGTTTAGGTGATATGCATTCGGTCAATCACCTCCTGCTTGAGACGTATTTTCAAAATGTTGGAAAACTCCCTCCATGGATGGTTTGGCTCATTCTGCTGCTCTACAAAATAATTTCCCACCTACTTTACTTTCAAATGGGTTGATTATTTGTTACCATATCACAATAGTACAAGCATTAGACTGAACTGATTATCTGATGAATTATCTGACAATTGAATACTTTTATTGTCACAATGGGCGGTGATAGAACATCTTGATGTCTAGATTGTGCCCTAGCCGTTGAGCAAGATTTAACCACTTGAGAAACATAAATTGATGATGTTGATCAATCCTTTTGTTGAATATGAGGAATCATCTGAGTAACGTGGCAGTGATATTGTTCATCAAAATGTTGTGGACCTCAATGTGGTCTTGTATATTTTGTTTCTCTATTGCACTAGATGGCACATTAAACTGCACTCATTTTTTCTCCACCTAGCATGGAGATAGGTTGTGTAAAAGACAAATCTTAACTTCTAGCTTTGATTGAATGAAATCCTCAAACTCTGTCCCCATCCATACAAAATTGCATGCATAAAAGTGAAGTTTCCACCTCTCCCTACTCCCCTTGCATCTGCATCATCATTTAGTAGTTACTCTTCCTATATTTTGTTTCACATTCAGGTAACGAGTTAAACTATTTTGTTCTTTCGCTACTTACTGGTCATTCAATTTCAACATTTGATGGGGGTCCTGACAATTGTATCCTAACATTTGAATTAACTAATAATATATTCATTCTATACTTACTGAACAATTTATTTACTGACCTCACAATTTTAAGACATCTAGCGTATTAAACTTAATTCACACAAAAATGTAAGTCAACTCGGCCTCTTTAGTGCAAATCAAATTTTTTTAAAGAAAAAATCATGCATTGAGTCAGCTCTACTTACTTTTGAATTTGAATAATTTAAACTCAGTAAACATTTGAATTAAGTAAATTTCATCTGGCTTAGCATTCTGGTTGCTTGCTTTGCAAATATTGCAGTTTCTCACCTGCAAGCATATATTGCATTTGCTCATATTTGCTTTGTCTGGCATGTTGCAGGAACATGAACTCACAAGCGAAGTTGGTCCATCATCTACCTTACCACACGATAATGTGCTTAATGGTGACTCATATGGTTGGCTTACCCCGACTTCAAAAGGAAATGAATATCTGGAGTATTCATTTGATAGCCTTTCAGATTTGCCTTGCAGCATTGAGGATGAAGAAAGGGTATATCTCAGATAGCTTCTTCTTTACTCATTCTTTCATGATAATTTTGCATCTATAACTAGGTTAATTTAATTTTACCACACTTGAAAACAAAAATTTAATGTTTTGCACTCTTGATGGCCACATGTTGAGTTGTCAATATTCACTAGATTAGTGTTCCAGATCCTGGAAGCTACAAAATGTCATGCCAAGAGTCTGCCTTCTACCTGGTGCATTAATCTTTCAATTATACTAATTTCTAGAAATTTCTTCCTTCTACTTAGTGCATTAACCTTGCAACTATAACTAATTTCTACTACTCTTTGGGTACCTTTTCTTTTTATTTGGTGTACTCTACTTTTGCCTCATTCTCTGTCCCAACGGGAAACAATCATTTGGAAAGTGGGAAAGAGCAAAAGTTTTCCTTGTTTCTTTTGGTGAGGGTGGTGGTGGGAATCATTACACCATAATGCAATGTTCCATGTATTCAGGTTGAGCATTTCTCCACCAAAGTTAACACTTTGTTTTTTATTTGCTTCTGATACAGATGATCATGGAGGCAATGATAGAATCACTCAAGGACCTGGAGATGAGGCACCAACAAGATAATAACTTCAGTGTTGATACTGGGACATCAAAATCAGCTTGTGACACGGAATCCTCCACAGTCGAGCTTAATGGGGCATATGACAGCACTGGAAAATCCATCTCATCAAGCACCAGTTGCTCGACCATGAATCCTCAACCAAATCAAGAGTCTCAAGAAATTGAAGCGTCTTTAAGAAAGTCAGTCAGTCCAGAATTTACCGCCGACAGTAGTGAAGTTAGCCAAACCAACTCAGTGCAGGATCCTAATGCAGATGGTACACGAGCCACTCTGGTTGTTCAAAAGAGCTCGACAAGCCACATCATGGAGGGATTGACACGGAGATGGGGTCTTAACTTCTTCAAGGGAAACCAATAAGACTTGAAGGTGATGCCAGAAGGATATCTCTGATATATGGTGGTGGTTGTGATGCAACATACAAAGTAAATATGCACTAGCAGAAGTGCTCCGTTTTAGTCTCTTCACACATTGGTTCATTTGTTGTAGAGATAAAAGGTATACATAAATTATTTGGAGAAATGGTACTCGATGGTTGTGTTTTGTGAATATGCATGCTCACAGGGTTGGCAGTTATGTTGGCAGAATACACTTTTCTAGTCATTGTAAAATAGATTTACACCTTTTGCTCCATTAGTAGCTCCCAGTACGTGATATTAACACGTTATTGGTTTGTGGACACTATAGTATTGTTTTGTTTGTACTTGCTGTGTCTTCCAAGTTCAAACGATCATGCACCACCTTCAAAGTTCAAACGTTCGAGCAGCCTTCTAACTTTTTGAGCGTGGTCTCCGACCAAGTGTTTGATATTTGGAAGATTAAATTATTTGGGAGGATGTTGGGAGATTAAATCAAGTAGTTTTGATATTTGACAAAGTTTATATTTAAGTTAGGGTAATATGATTGTTTGGATTAGAAAATTCGAAAGTGTGGGCAATCGTTTAAGACTAGCGTAATGTTTGACAAATAGAAAGAAAATCTTTACAAGTAAAGATTGATGAGATACTAGACATGTACAGGCAAGACCTCTTGGCAAAGATATAGGTATCCTCCTGGCAATATAATAAAATATTAGAGGTGAGATCTCTCGGCAAAAAAAGCCCAAAAGATGAGACAATGATTGACAAGATAAGGAAGTTTAGAAGGCATGCTCTAAGTCCAAGTGAGATAAGAGTCTATAAGCCATTGAACGAGTCTACAAGTGATTAGATTTAGGCAATTTAAAATTGATCAAATATTTAGCAAGTGGAAGTCTTAGTAAATCAAGATTGCTTAGATACCAAATAGATGTGCAAGGCAAGGTTTCTTGGCAAAGGAACTGCCAAAAGTAAGGTATTTTGGCAATACAATAAAGTCCGGAAGGGGAGACAAGGAGATGATAGTTAGTAAGTCAAGAAAGTTCTGGAGACAAGTCTAACTCGTAATTTGGATTTTTGAATAAACTCTTAAATGACAATTCAATCATTGATTAGATGTAATTGATGATTTAAATAATGATAAGTTGGATTTAATCGACTAGTGAATTAATCGACTTAGATTTATTAGGACTGAATAGCCCACAAATATTTGTTGAAATGTCAGGTCAGTAACTCTTTTGAAGGTGAGATAATCTCTTACAAAGCATTTAAATTTTTTACAATGGAATACAATAGAAAGCTAAAGAAAAGATTATAATGAGCTTAGGGATTCTTATAATGTTGTAGGGAATATTAGCATTCAATTCCACATCAGCTCCTCCTTTATAATTTTCTTTTCGCCTAATTACCATTACAACTTGATGCTTAGCAATCAATTGAGATTTTTCATTAGTCAATTGTTTGACTATTGTCATTAATAGATTGGATCGTTGTCACTTTATCAATGGTTCCCTCCACCTTGGTACTATAACAACTAATTAAAATTTGTCATTAGTTGATTGATCTATGATTAATCGGCTCACAAGCTAATTTAGCCACGAATAGAACTTTTTAGTTCACTAGTTAATCACCTCTAGACAATTGCATCAGTCCAATCAATTGATTTGAATTACCATGAATTAGTAGTAACTCTAAAATATCTTCTTTTTGGGATTTGGAGTTTCAATAGTCAATTAATCCAATTCATTGGTGATTAGATTGGATAGCCATGAGCAAAAATCATTTTTTGAGTCCACGACTATATTCAATACCAATCAACTGGTATACTAATTTTAATTATTTTTAAGATCAAATCTATCTAAGTAAAT
>JBAMHZ010000056.1:6177330-6188108 GCA_037177395.1 Alpinia galanga | reverse complement strand
TATATACCAGCTACAGGATTGGATCGTTACTTGATAGAAAGGTATAGAAGTTATTAGACTTCCCAAAGTAAGATGAAGAATTGGAACCCCTAGACTACTGGTCAGAAGGGGAGAGATCAGAGTTCAAGATCTTAGGAGTTTAACAGAGAATTCTTCAGAAACTTAGGAAGGCAGACAAGCACTTCCCAGACCTTCTAGTAGCTCTAAACAGAAACGAGGGAACATATAGTGTTACCAAAAGCTAGTTGGTATCCAGAAGCCTCTATGGCTTATTATTCAGCATATCAGTATATTCCAGCAGCCCCATAGATTTATCTACTACCTTCATAGCAGACTCAGTAGTTTATAACAACTCCTCAGAGTTAGATTCAGACAGAATGAAGACTTTCTATTTCTCCGTCAGGAACATAATAAGCCAGTACAAAGGTTGGACAGTCCATGTGACTACCAGGGTGGAGGTACATTAGGTTGATGGATCGGTCATTCGTGGTAAGATTGAGAGGAATACCTATGTTTCATTCCTGTGGGTATGTAGTACCTCTTCTTCGGGCAAGGTGTTGACTACACATCAGGAGAACAAAGGGTGTTCATTGGTCTTTGATGGTTATACTCTCATGGTTGATCTTTAAGTGTTAGATGGGGTGGAATTTGACATCATTTTTGGTATGGGTTGGTTAGCCAAATACCATATAAATGTTGATGGTTGAGCTAGAGTTGTGATCTTCTGACCACCAAATCAACCTGTGTAGGAATTCATTAGTACTCAGGTTGAAGGAGTGTCAGTCATTTCAGCACTGCAGGCACAGAGATTACTATCCTATGTATGTCAGAGATACTTACTATTTTAGTAAGAACTAAGGAAGATGATACATCAGACCTTTCGGATGTACGTATAGTCTGAGAATATTTGGATGTGTTCTTGGAGGAACTTAAAGTACAACTACAGAAATTATTGGATAAGGGATTTATCCATCTCAGTGTATTTCCCTGGGGAGCTCCAATACTCTTTGTTAAAAAGAGGGGTGGGCCTCAGGATTATGCATTGATTATCGACAATTGAATATAGTAACAATTAAGAACATGTATCCATTGCCACGGATGGAAGATTTGTTTGGATCATCCTAAGGATACTTGTGTATACTCTAAGGTTGATTTAGACTCAAGTCATCATTAACCCAGAGTAAGAGATGAGGATGTCTAGAAGACCACTTTTCGTATACACAATATCTTTGATGTCTTGATATCATCTATCTTTGATGTCTTGATATTTCTATATTGAGTTTAAATGGTTGTGATATTTTCGCTGTGTATATACATATATATATATGTGTTTTTGATTTTGTCAACTATTATATCGGCAATGTATCAGTTTACATCTTGAATTATCACAAGAGGTTACCATCCGGTCGACGAGCGTATACTCTCAGTGTGTGACAATGGATGTATAGGTAATGTCAATAATAACACAGTATATAGGTAGTCAGGACTACTTAAAGATCCAACTCTAATAGCTTTCCCTAACAATTACTCTTCAATTAGGACATTTAAAACATTATTTCAATGTTTATACAACATGTCTTATGGGATAGACGGGAGGTGAAGTTAGTTCAAAATAGCCTAACGAGCAGACTTATCAAACAAATAAAATCATAAAATAATTTGTCTCAAATTCTCAGTGCTACTATATTTCACTATATGTAGAGTTATAATATAGTTTTTCATTGTTTATTTTATGATAAAAATAGAATTAAAAGTATCACTTTTTGTCATACCAAACATTGTCATCTGGAACCTTACTGGATGGATGCTAGAATACTAGTGTAATATCACTCCAACTATAAGTTGGCATTAATCCTAGACCCTATTTTCAAAACAGGACATAATCAATTCATCAAATCCTATAAAACTTGTGTCATTTGTAGGAAAAAATTGCATGTCTAAACAACTTCAAATTCTTAGCATTGACTAATAACATTTGAATTGATGATGAAGCCAATGACAAAAAAAATCAAGGATAAAGAGAATGAAAATTGAAAATATTTATTGAAAACAATATTCAGATTATTGGAACATTTACCGTTCTTCCAAGTAGAAATGCAGCAGTTGCACCCATTGTTGCTCCAATTGAGTCAGCGATAAAGCCTATGGGCAACCCGAAAAGATATCCACCACCAAGCTGGCAGACAAGGTAAAATTAACTAAGACCAAAAAGAAGATAACCATGATTGATATACAACATTCAGATAAGCTAACTACACCATTAAGCATCCCGTTAGCAACCAGACAAAATTACTGGCTGATAATCCAAACACAACATGAAATGATCACACAGACATTAATAATATTTCACAGAATGCTGAGAAAGTATACAATGGATTCTCTCATAGGTAATATACACATTTGTTGTGTATTATAAGTCCACTCATTTTTACTCCGCCTCATCTACAACATCAAAGGCAACGGCTGAGGTGTTTTCCCATTCTTTTCCAATGTCTATTCCACCATCTTTTGTTATAGGACGAATAACAGCATAAACTAAACCAACACAATCCTCTTTTATCCGGACTTGAGACCAACTATAGCAGAGTTTATTCGCCATGGGTGAAGTTCAATTGTAAGATAATT
Source organism: Alpinia galanga (assembly GCA_037177395.1). Taxonomy (NCBI): domain Eukaryota; kingdom Viridiplantae; phylum Streptophyta; class Magnoliopsida; order Zingiberales; family Zingiberaceae; genus Alpinia; species Alpinia galanga. The sequence continues at coordinate 6,185,483 of JBAMHZ010000056.1, read as the reverse complement.
TTAAAAAGGCAGTTCGGTACACAAAGCTCCTGCCAACACAGGATCCCGGGAAAGGGTCTATTATACACAACCTTATTATGCTTTGCAAGAAACTATTTCTATGACTCAAACCTATGACCTTTAGGTCACATGGCAGCAACTTTACATTGCGCCAAGGCTTCCTTTCTTCAATTGTAAGATAATTAAGCAAATAAAATTAAAATCTTTTACATAAGTAGACAATAACTAGCAATAAATTATTTTATATTTACCAATATTTACTAACATCCATTTTAAACCTAAATAGCACCACAAAAGGATCACCAAAAGAGTCACATGTCACTCAAAATAATTGAGTTTAATTAATTACCTCCAAATCTACCTCTTTATTTACTTATATTCGTAATGTCACACTTCTATGAGTCATTAGAACCATGGTTTATAAATTAAAGCGGTACTAAAATTTTGATCCACGACTGGAACGATACAGTTTCAGTATCGTATCGTGTCGTGCTATTACAGTTTCGGTATTTTTTTAATTATAAAACATATTAATTAAAAATAAAATTTTTAACTTAAATATTAAAAAAAATTAAGATACAAAAAATAAAAAATAATTAAAAAAAGACATAGAAAAATAATTATAATAAAAAATTAATTATAATAGCACAATTAATTTCGATTGTATAGGATTAAAAAATAAAATAATATTTAATAATAGAAATATTATTATTCATAATATATAAATAAATAAATTTGCAGAATATTTTTAGATTAATGAGATAATTTTATTAAGTTTTAATTGATTTGATTTATTTTATTTGAACTATAGTTAGGAGTTGATAATTGATTGAAATTATCTACACATAAGTTTTTTATTAAAATAATTTTGCTGCTCACCGTGCCCACTGCACATTCCTCTGCGAAGGTTGTCACGACCCCGCAGTGTCCGTGTTATATCAATGTCAGACGGTAGGTGGAATATGACAAATTTTGCCAGTACCACCCGGCACAGCTTGAGATTTTAAACTATGATTAGTACATCATTTGCGGCTACACTATCTTGGATTGAAATAATAATCAAAAATACATAAACATATATGATTATCAAAAATCAATATTAAAATTTTCTTTTTATTACAATCAAAGGTATATACCTATCAAATAAACATAGTTTTAACATTTGATTGTCTTATCTTCGAATGATTATATCAACATAATAATAGTACTTGGTTGGCAACTGTAGATAACTTTTAGCCCTTTTTAAATCATAAATTAATTAAGTGATAGATGTTGCTCATTTGTCTTTTTTAATCCCTATCAACCTCGCATAGAGCAATATACAAGGTTCTCCTACTATAAGTCACAAAATCTCGTAGAGATAATAATATTTTATGTCTCACTAACTTTAGTAGTGCTAAGTATCAAGAAGCTTCCTAGTCCTTAATAGTGAACATAGTAATTTTTCTCTAGGACAACAAATTGAAGGAGAGTCTTGACGCAGCAGCAAAGTTGTTGTCGTGTGATGAAGTCATGAGTTTGAGTCCTGAAAACAGCCTCTTACAAAGTAACATAAGACTGCGTACAATAGAACCTTCCCCGATATCCTGCATTAACAGAAGCTTCGTACACCGGAATGCCCTTTACAATAAATTTAAGAAATGAGTTGCAAAGCTAGCTGCACCTACTCATATAATCTCACCGTCAACAAAATAACTCATTAGTCCATGAATCAATGATGATGATAAAGGAATTTTATTTATAATTACCCCTTTACTACCTTCTTCACTATATTAACTTTATCAATATCTTCCATCATCAAATCAATGAGTGTGTTGCTAGAATGCTAGAACAATATTGGATGTTCTTACTTCATCAGCCCCCTTAAAATTGGCATTACTATTTGTGACATCTATGCCTATCTCTCAAGCAACATCGTCCATTAGGCAATATAAATATGATACATGATATTTTGCAATTACATCAAGAAATTTATAAAATATCACCCTTCTATTGCAGAACAATAGAAATTAATCATGATCTGCATAGGTCATTTCAACTATTGCACATTTACGTAACCTCAATATAGACCTCATTGCATTTTAAACAATAGAACTCATGTCTTGATCTCTCCTTTATTTGTTCGTTTAAATGCATTCCAACAATTTTATATGCAATCGAAAATTGGATGCTAGGACAAGACTTTGGATGTTGGACATTATGCTATAGTAGAACATATTGTTTGCTACGTCAAGGGAAATTTAATTGAAATGAAAACATTATGCAATAGTTTAGCTGGTAGATTTCTTCTCCTTTGTGTAGTATCATCAATCCTAATTTGTTTGTTATCATGGTATGGAGTGTCATTGAATGAATATTAGCAATTTTAATTACATCTTTGCCCCATAGAAAGAAAGAAATGACTCGTACCATCTCGTAATGAGGTAAGACAAACACTTGCATTCTTCCCTAATATTAGTGCAGCAGTTGCAACAACTCCACTAACACAAGTTTAGTTTTTTTCACCAACATTAATACCACCTATGTCACCACTATGTCATATTTGTTGCTCATACTCATATTTAGTTTGAGAGACACAAAACGGCTAAAAATTCTTAATCATTTTGATATATCATCGCCACAAGCTTCAAATTCATGATAAATGGGCTTTCTAAACACTCATATCATACTTGAATCTTTTTTGGCATCAAGTTCTTCTATTTTTAAGGGACTTTTGAATACTTAGAAGCATCGAGATGTCCACTAGCAAGAAGTTTCTTGAGGCATGTGACCCACCGTCATATTTCATCATATCATAAAATTGATTCTCTAGCTGACATTCATGTCTCTAAGCTAAATCATGTGTTTGAATGTTGCTTGGCTATCTATACATTATTGAAAAATTAAAATATCATAAACGATAAAATCTTTCATATATTAATATAATTATCACACTATCTACACCGAATAAAACACACTAATATAATATTAGTTAAACACAAAATTATTTAATTAATACCTAAAATTATCTAACTAACAATTGACTAATTATACTACTATATAATTAATTATATATTATAAATTAATTAATTATAATAAGTTATTTAGATAACTAATATATATAATTATTAGTTATTAATTATATAGATAAATGATATATATGTACATCAATTATAGTTTATTATATTATATTATAATTATATTAATTGATTGATTAATTTTGATGAGTACATATATATATATAAATTTGTTACATTGCGCGACTTATGGTGCGCAACTCGTGCGCAATTGTGGGGATGAGAATGCATAGCGCTTCTTCTCCGCCGCAGGACTGTTCAGCATTGTCGAAATCCTACCAGATCGCAGCCAGATTCTAGCCGGATCACTGCTAAAATCCAGTCGATCGCGGCTGCGACATCGCAGCCAGGATCGGGCCAGATTCTAACCGCGATCCGACCGAAATTCAAGCATGATTCAGTCGGAATTTGACCGTGATCAGACGACACAGACGCCCGCTAGGTTCAAGCGGTGGCTATAGTGCGAACGACGGCCAACGACGAAAGCACAGATGGCACAGGGATGAGTTGCACATAGGCGCGCATGAAAATATATATATATATATATATCAGTTATTAATTAATTATATATAACTATGTATCATAAACTATAACATATATCACTCCTATATACAATACAGTTTTAATTAATTCATTACATCTAAAATAATAATATCATCGCTCTCATTTCTCATGATGTCATTGTTTCAATATCCCACTGTGATTTTTCAATCGCAATTCCACTGGCAACTGCTACTTCTAACCGACACTCCCTTTTGTGACCACAGCTCCTATCCCTAACAATTTCTTCGTACCTGATTATTCACACATTGTTGCTTGGAAGCCCACATTTCTAACTGCCACTAACCACAGCTATTCCTTTGTTCGCTGATCGATACACATCCTTTCCTAATGCTAATTGACTCCTCATCTTATAGACATTAATTTTGTTCCCTGTGATCAATAGAAGGAATCAAACTGGATTCCTCTCTATCCCATCCTATGCGATCATAAGAATCTGAGATCACCCATGACTGCCACGGGATACCCATGTAGTATAGGTACAACAAGTCTCAATGTCGATGTATGGCCAAAACGATAAATTCTGACAATTTGTGGTGGGGCAGTTCAACACCAAAATCCTTGATCCCAATGTGGCCTTAGGCAATGATTCTTATATTTTAATTTAAGACATTTTATATTACAAAGTACACTAAATATCAATTGGGCAGCTAAATAAAAGATCCACATCAAGTTAATGTGTCCTTATGAGAGAGAATTAATATATCAGAAAAGAAAATTGTTTATTGTATTGAAGTGTAATGTATGAGGCTATGGCCCTTGTCAAATGAAATTATTTAGCTCAAGAAATTAACTATCAAGCTAGGTTTTGTTATGATAAATAGATGCACACACTGTCAAAGTGAAAAATACAATTTACAAATTTGACCAAGTCTTTTCAAGGTCCTAGAATTTATTATATTTGTAATATGTCAGAGCACTATGAAATAAGTTGGAGTTTTATTGTAAATATGCAATGAATTTAGTGATGAATTATTAAATCGTTGTAAATCAGCAACGAAATTTGCAATAAAAATATTTTACCTCAAAAATAGTAACAAACTATTTATTTATCATAGATTTTGCAACAAATAAATTTTTGTGGTAAAATCTGTCACACAATTTGAGACAAATATAACTTTCATTGCCAAATCTACAATGAAAAATAAAAATCATTGTAAACTTTGCGATGAAAATGAATTCGTTATAAATTTTGTGTCGAAAATGAAATTCGTCGCAAATATTGCAGCGAAATTCCCGATGAAAATTTTTGTCGCTTATTTTTAATAAAATTTAGAAAAACATGAGGTGGTTGGTGTAAAAGTAAAAGCATCATCCAAGGAAATTTTGTGATGAATATAATATTCGTGGCAAAAAGTTGCAACGAATTTCATATTCAGCGCAGATTTTATGATGAATTTAAAATTTGTCATAAAATTTTGTGATAAATTTTATATTCATCGCAAAAATTTATGATGAATTTTATATTCATCATAAAATCTTGCGACAAATATTATATTCATCTTAAATTTTTGCAATGAACTTAATATTCATCGCAGATTTGGCGATGAATATCAAATTCATTATAGATTTTGTGATGAATATCAAATTTGATGCAAAATAGCAACGAATTCAGTAATGAAAATTGTTTCGTTGCAAACGCCCCTATAATTCCAAAAACTTCTCCATTTCCTTCTCACGCGCAATCTCTTCTCCCTCCAGGTATGCCCCCTCCCTCTCTTCTCCTTGTATGATCTCTCTGGTGAGCCACCGCCGAATCTGCGTAGATTTGGAGGTGGCTCTCCTGATTTGTATGGCGGGGGAAACGCCCATTGCCCGCGTCGCCCCAGCGGTAGGGGGCGATGCCCCTATTGCCCTAGCGGGGGTGATGCCCCCCGCTGGGGTGATGCCCCTGCGGTAGGGGTGACACCCCCACAGCAGGGGCGATGCCCCCTACCGCATGGCACGACACCCCTTGCCACGTGAGCATTGCTATCGCAGGGGCGTCGCCCGTTGCCATGGCGGCGTCACCCATAGCCAGGGGCAACACAGCAACGGGGGCATCACCCATGCCAGGAGGGCAATGCCCCCGCGCCAGGGGGTGCGTTCTCCTCCCTGCACCATGGGCGCCAATGTCAGCCCCCCTCCACTTCGCGTGGGGGCCATCCTAGTCCATAGACATCATCCTTTCAGAGGTATTCGTGATCGCATTGTCCCCCTTTAATGGTCATTTATATAGAGCGTACAAAATTTTAATGTTCTATAGGTTTAATTTTTCACACAGTTGTTCGTCTTTGATTAGGTGATCGACACATTCACAAAGGATTCTGCTGATCAGCTCATCATACATTGTTTCCACCAGTGACGATATTATCTATTTGAAATTTTTACACTTATCATCCTATAATATATAAAATGTTTATTTTTATATATTTCTTTTACTATAAAAATTCATTATTAGTTTGATATGTTATAGCTTATAACTAATTATCATACCAAAAATAGATATGTATTAATTAGAAATATTTGTTTTGGATATAAACTAGTTATTCAATTATTTATCAATGCAAAATAATGAGAATAGAATTAATCTTTGCTATAAATTTGGAAACAGGAAAAATGAAGAAAGAAAGAAGTTGGATGTATAATAAGAATTTACCTGAATGTCGGGGTTTAATGGATGAGTTTATTATTGGTCTGGAACAATTTTTAAATTTTTTCCATAATAATGTTGAGTTTATGGATGGGAATAAGTTAAGGTGTCCTTGCAAAAAATATCATAATGGTAAATTTTTTCCGTGTGATAAAGTTTGAGAATATCTTTGTAGATTTGGTTTAACTCCAAATTATTATAATTGGACATGTCATGGTGAACCGTTCATATCTGATGAAGTGGATGGATAAAATATACAAATGTCAATTAGTGGGGATCAGAGATATTATGATCAATTAAATCCATATCAGAGCATGATAGTTGATGCAGCGAGTTAGAATTTCATTCCCGAATCGAGCACTGCAAGTTCTAGTTTTCCTCAAACACTTGAACAAATGTATAATAGTTATGCATCACCGTTGGAGGAGGTAGAAGTAACAAGTGTTGATAAAAATACAGATAATGAATTATATATCCAATTTCAGAAAGTATTGAGAGCTGTAGATGAACCCGTCTGGTCTGGTTGTGATAGTCACACTAAATTATTTCTAATTGCAAGGTTGTTGAATGTTAAAGCTGAGTATAATGTGTTTAAAGATTGTTTTAATGATTTTGTCTAAGTTATCAGAGAAGTATTGTCATGTGATCACATAATGCCTAATAATTTTTACAGTATGAAAGAATTAGGTCTTCCAGTAGAAAAAATTGATGTTTGCAGAGATGATTGTATGCTATATTAGGGAGATAATACTGATGCAGATATTTATAAATTTTGTAATTAATGTAGATACAAGAGTACTAGGAGGTTAGGTGCTAATAAGTGATGTAAATCATATAAATAAATGTTTTATTTGCCTTAAGCTCCTAGATTACAAAGGCTTTATGCATCAAAAGATTAGTGCTGAATACATGACTTGACATTCAAATCATGAAACAAAGGAAGGGTTAATGTGTCATTTATCAAATGTAGAGGGGTGGAAAAATTTTGATAGAACATATCCTGAATTTACAAAGAAGACTCGAAACAATATGTTAGGTCTCTGTGCTAATAGATTTGCTCCATTTGGCAAATCAAGAAGAACTTATTATTGTTGGTCAATTATCTTAACTCTGTATAATCTTCCACCTGGTATGTGCAAGAAAACACTGTATATGTTTTTAACATTGATTGTTCCTGGCCCACAAAATCCAAAGAAGTTAATAGATGTTTATATGCAGCCACTGATTGCAGAGCTGAAACAACTATGGGATGAAAGTGTTTCTACATAAGATATTCATACTAAACAGATGTTTATAATTAAAGTTGCACTTCTTTGGACCGTAAATGATTTTTCAACATATGGTATGTTATCGGGATGAAGTACTGTTGGAATTTTAGGATGTCCAATATGTATGAAGAGATTAAAGTCATTCAGATTGAAATATGAAAAGAAGGCGAATTATTTTGGTTGTCATAGACAATTTTTACTACCAAATCATAAATTTAGAAGGAATCAAGAAGAATTCACTAGGAATAAAATTGAAAGAACACCTCCACCATTGAGATTAACTAGTGAACGCATATGGTATAGAGTGCTTAATTTTTCATCTGTTATTGAATAACCAAATGTTACAATATATGACTATGGAAGTACGCATAAATGGACTAAACAGAGTATATTTTAAGATTTACCATATTGACAGAGTCATTTGATTCATCATAATCTCGATGTGATGCATATTAAGAAGAATATTTTTGACAATCAGATAAATACAGCGATGGATATTACTGAAAAAATGAAAGACAATCTGAATGTAAGAAAAAAATATGCATCTTATTTGTAAACGACTCACTCTTGATGTTGATGAAAGTAGTAAGAGACCAAAGTCAAAAGCAATTTATAAATTGAATAAGGATCAGAGAT
>JBAMHZ010000056.1:6107034-6130744 GCA_037177395.1 Alpinia galanga | reverse complement strand
TTACAATACATGGTGAGCTCAAATATTTTCAAGAATTATGACAGTTTTAAGACCATTTAATCTTGACTTTGGTCTTCCACTGGAATCCTTAGTCGGATTAGTCGGATTGACACCTATGATTGTCCCTGTATAAAGGACACGACCCTCAATCAATACTGATAAGATAAAAGATATATTGTTAAACATCGAAACCCTAAAAACCGATTGCACCAACAATATCCTCTTTTTTAATGTTTGACAATACTTACTTATAGGTTAGATTGATTTATTGTCAAACATCGATACCTTAGAGACTGATTGCACCAACAGATGATGTTTCGACTGCCAGATTTTGGCCGAGATCGAGCCGGCATTGAAGTCCGGCCTGATAGCGACCGAATTCCGACCGTGATTAAACTGAAATCTGACTGAATCGCGGCCAACAGTGGGCAGAATCCTTTATTCTAATTGGGTTGCATCCGGTTTGTTTGGTTATTACATTCTTGGTGTCTGTTCTCCTTCTCCGAATCCCTTATTCTCTGTATTTAATTCTGATACTGTAAAAAACCTAAAATCGACCAACTCTCGAGATGTCATTATTAATCAATTAAGTGACAGTCCGAAGCAATGAATCGAGACTAATGAAGCACCATGCATCTAATTGCAATCCAAAAGCAAGTTGGCAGATATAAAAATATATATATTTCTCATCTCATTCAATTAATCTGCAATTAAATAATAAGATTCTTCAGGAATTTAGCAGCAAAGCTCAACTCATGAATCTTTAGGGGCTAAACAAATGTTATATATATATATATAAGCAGTCCTCCTTGGTTTGTTTCTGTATCTTAACCATTTTATTTATTTATTTTCGTTTTGTTTGTGGAATATCTGAAAAATGCAATTAAAGGATGGTTATATATAATATGGATTGCATAATAATGTTGTTGAAAGAAGTTTAATTTTTTTTCATTCGAATGAAAAATGATATCATGTGACATGTTGTTTCACATGCCAGATGGGGCCCAAGCCATGAAAGCTTGTCTTCACTAATCCTTAATATCTGATGATGTGCATGATGGAAGATTATTTTAGATCATTATGATGATGAAATACTAATTAAGAGCATTTCACAGATTAAACACCCCTGTTGCAGTATATGCAGAGTTGTCATCATGCATCCTTTTGATGGCAACATTTCAAGTCTTTAGTGGCATGCAAAATTGACTTGGAGAAAGAACATGATATCCTAATACATATGATTGAATTGTGAAGCAGGAAAACAATTTTATTATGAAGAACATCAACAACTCAGAAGATGAACAACATTTCATATTTTTATTCCAAAAGAGAGAGTCATGCATCTAATTATAACAGGGAACATGGAGGAAGATAATATTACTTCCTCTTAAGAACCAAGAAAGATTTGGAAAAAAAAAAAATACAGCCAGCATCAAGTCTGCAATTTCTCTTCTTTTTCCCATACTGAATCTCTGTTGATGCTGCTGAAAAATTTAAAACCATGGGACAACCGTTCGGTTGCTTTGTAGCATTTGAATTCTCCTCGCAAATATGCAGAAAGATGGAGCAGCGGCTGCAGCTCTCATGGTTCCTGTTCTGCTGACGGCACATCCATGTTCATGTGCTTCTGGCGGCATTCCAGGCTGCAAAAGGCAATCTCACCCCTGCAAAAATGAAGAAAATATTGTCTGTTAATCATAAACCTACGGAGATTTATGAGCTCTATCATTACGGCAATTTCCGCAAAGCAAGAACTAGGAGGAGTTTTCGATACAGATTGATGCACAATGACAGAGTACCTGGGAAGTCGTGGGAAGCCCTAAAAGACAATCTCTGATCCAGAAATTGAAGAATGAACCAAAAAGATGGAACTTTTTTTGGGGGCGAAGGTGGAAGAAGAGGAAGTACCTGTACATGAACGCATCGCGTCCGGGTCCGAGGCGTCTATGGCAGAGCCCGCATGCCCTCAAGAAGGACGCCGTCCCAAGGTGGTCGCCGTAGGACAACTCCCCGTGGTTCCTCCTCTGCACGCCGCCGCGGGGCGAAAGCATGGGCCCCACGAACCTAGCAGAGCACCAGTCCGCCCCGTCGCCAGGGGCCGATCTCCGAGAAATCTCCACGGTGACCCACCGGGGATCGAGGGCCTGGCCCGCGATCGATTCGTCCTGATCCAGCGGCTGGGGGGTCTCGACGTCGAAGAGGACGCCACCGTCTGGGAACTTCATCGAGCTGGTCTTCGGCTGCATGGGAGGCCTCGGCCTCTTCCCCAGCAACATCGTCGTATCTGGAAACGTAGAAAGTGAACCGAGAAGGTAGAGAAGAGGCCGGAGTCCGCCGAGAGAGAGAGAGAGACGATCGGAAGTTTTAGAAACCGGGGGAGAGCAGAGGGGAGTTAAAAAGGACTGGTAAATAGATCTCGACCGTTCGATTTTGATCCCTTATTGGAAGTTTGTAGTCCATTTTTTAATTTATTATTTGGTATTATTTGGAATTTTTATTAATTTAGGAGTTAAAAAAAAATACCGAAGGCAATTATAAGTTATTTGCATTTTTCAACTCATAGTTTCGCCATTTTCTCATTAACTCCCCAACTTTTTGGGAATTTCAGCAAAGTTTATTTTCCATAACTATGGAAGTAAAAAAAAATACTCTATAAATTTTTGTATTCTAAAACTTTCTTAATTGGCTTGGAATTATATAAGATTGTTTAAAGACTTTTTTGTCCTTGTTCATAAATGTTTAATTATATATGCTTCTGAATGTAATGTATACGGAGAGAAAGATAATACTGTACATGATTACTTTTTATGGGTCGTATGCAAAAATGAATAATACACATTAATCATCTCTACTGTTGTCGCTTGTGCTGACTGGATTTTAGTTGCAATTTGATTGAAACTCCTCAATCAAAACTCGACTGTAATTCAATCGAAATTTAATCGTGATATGATCAAAATTGAAATCCAACTAGATCGTAGTCATGATCAAGCTAAATTTCAGTAATGATCAAGCCAAATTTTAACTTGATCATGGTCGTTGACAACTACAATCTAAACGTGATTCGATTGGAATTTGATCATGATCGAACAACACAAGAATCCATTAGGATTCATGCGATGGCTATAGTGTAGACGATGGCCGATGGCGATGACACGAACGATGTAGGGATGAGTCACATATGAATCCTAATATCCTACACGATGGATCTTACATGCTCGTACACGACGTGTTCTCCGTCATCGGATCCACAATTTACACAGTAATAAAGAATGCACAATACTTTGTTGAGCACACTATAGCCCACCTCTGAACATGTTGGGGTCGTCGGCACTATATATTCTCGTCGTCGATAGTAAGCCTATGGCCACGAATGAACTATGGTCGTGCGCAATCAGATCAGCTCGATCATTGCCTCGACATCGTAGCCGCTTGCGATTATAATCGGGCTAGATTTCAACAACAATCTAGCCAAAATCTGACTGTGATCCGACCGGATTCAGATTTTGACCGAATCAGAATAGATTCTAATTTTAATTAGGCTAGAATCCGATCGCAATACGATTGAAATTCAATCGCTATATGATTAAAATTTGACCATAATATAATTGAAATCCAACTACGATACAGCTGAACGGTGGTAGCAATGCCGAACATTTTGTGCGTGTATATATATATTTCATTATTTGCAGTCAATGATTTCACAACGTCCTAATTAAATTTCTTGATGGGGGCAGGCCATGCTATCTCATCATGTTCTAGATAAATATTTTTCTAGATTGGTAGCGTTATCTTATTACTTCTAAACATTACGGAAAATTAAATGTTCCCTTTTATTTATTTATATTTATCCTTTTTCTACTTCTCTTTGTTTTAATAATATTGAATAAAAATAATTTTGGTGAATTTCTCTCATATTCCCTTGAGAGTTAAATATTTACCCAAATTACATTGATTATTTAATAATATTAAAACCACTTGTATTCCTTTCTTATTTATTTATGTTTCTAATCTTGCAAACCAAAGAGATTTTTATAATTTTTAACTGAATTCCTCTGTTTTTCCTTTCTTTTTAAACTGAGTAAAATACTTCACAACATATATTAATTTACCACATTATGTCGAACATTATAGTTATTTTGTTTTGGTCCACAACATTATAATTATTTTGCATTGTCGAGTGCCAATCCAATGCATTGACAAGGAAATTAATGGGTTGAATTTTATATTAGTGCCTCTAGCTACATGTTGACCCACCATATATTAATTTCTTTGCATATATTATTTTTTCTTTTGTTATATTTTTTGGCTTTTGTTTTTTTTTATTATTGAAATTAATAATTGCTTCTCTAATTTGGTGGTTGATTGATTGCAACTATTTTTTCAATATTTTATTCCACATTATTTGGCTTTGTCCTTTAGTAGGAAGCCAATCCCACCGTTGAATCTTGAACCGACGGTGGATGGCACTCATTATTCATTTGAGGAGATATATTTGGCAGATTGTCAATTTGATCTAACTCTTGAAATGGTTGCTTATCCAATGAATTAACTCCAAATATTTATAGTAATGAAAGAAAATTCTTCCTTAACAAACAAATTATAAGGACATTAAATCCAACCCTTGAAAGGATATATATCCATCATTAAATAATTAAAATAATAGGAATAACCACTTCTTAAATCATTTAAACTAAAATATATATGCAAGAAAGAGATGAACATGAGTCTCGTATACAATAACAACATGGAAATGAAAAAGAGAATTATCTTGCAATTGTTTGTGTGCCATGACGTCGCATATTATTTGTCCTGTTTCTCTTTAATTGCGTGGGGACAATTTAAGGAGGCGACACGTGGAGGAAGGTGTTTGGACCTCTCCTAAGTAGTCGCGACAAATGTGGATTGGAGGCCACCGAGAGAGAGGGGACGGGACAAACACACCGAGAAGATTATTGGAGAAGAAGAATCTGTCAAAAATGGATAAATTAACGAGCATGCAATTTGTTTCTTCCTTCTTTTTTTTTTTTCTCTCCATACAATTAATGTGTCAATCGGATCCAGTTCTTTGTTAGCTTCTCTAACTAGCGCAACGGTGAACACCAAGCAACTTCTGTTCCAAGAATCAGGAGAAACTCGAACTGTATGTGCATGCTCAGCGAATCTGCCTTTGTAGTCTCACTGTCGATCGAGTTCAGGTGGATTAGAGCTTGGTTTGACCTAGTTAATGATGCATAATTGGGTTAAATGTGGTGGAATTCAATTCAATAAAATCAAAGAGCATGATCTTGACCTTGACGACTGGTCTGTAAACAATCTCGGCCGCCTCAGTCTCTGTCAGAGTGAATCTATTGCCTACATTTCTGTGCCGAATTTGTAGAGCTGATACTGCTTGTTTGCATTGAATGTACAGATTAACGGAGCAGTTCACAAAAAAATCTCTCTGTTTTGCCTGAACAACAAGCTCATGCTTTTCTCCGATTCATTCCGTCGCATAAAAAGGCACTGTCAGTGACAACGTAAAAGCACAGCTCAAGCCACTCCTGCTCGACTTGTCGTCCCTACTCCACAGCTTTATCGATCGTTCTTTCTTTACCGTAATTATATAGTTTATATGATTTGACAAACTTCTGGAATTAATGGTTTAGCACTGAACTCATTTTTGCCGACTGCTTGCTGAATTCTGTCGGATTGTTCTTGTAGAAATTTGCTAGGAAAAGGCATGTCCTGTTCGCGGGACCAACGGAGCTCCGTTCCAAACGAAAGGCACACCGAGATTTAATCGACACACATGCATGCATAAATGTATTTAGATCATATACATCGACGGCTGGGGAGATGAACCATAGTGCACCGGCCACCGGCCCTCTATCACCTTCTCCAGCTCCGGCTTCGCGCGAGAGGGTCGGCGCTCCCTGCCACCCAAGTCTCCTTTGCGATGTCGGTGGAGATCTTGAAGAAGTCCGGAGCATAACTCATCAGCACCAGCTTCTCCTCTTTCTCCTTCTCCTTTGTTAACGAACAACTTGCCTCCTTTGCTTCTATTTCTTCTTCCTCTCCTCCCAATTCTCTTCTCTTGAGCCACCCCTTGGCCGGTGCAGACCGGCATCTCATAAGCATTAGAGCGTTTGGAGGTGGCACAGAAGAATTAGTTGGCGGAGCGACTTGTTCTTCCTTCTCTTCTTCTTCTTCTTCTTCTTCCTCCTCCTCCTCTGTTTCTCTCTCAAGTTTTGCTCTTTGGTTCTCTTCCAGCAGCATGAACCACTTAGAGAACACAGTTCCCGACTCGGTGCTGCTTTCCGCCTCCTCCTCCTCGTCCTCCTCGACGTCTTCCTCATCGGTGGTGCAATCCACAGCGCCGTGGAAAGCGCCAAAGCACCGCATGTTGAAGCGGAGGCCGCGGAGGGCGCCGACCACGTGCATGACGTCCTTCTTAAGGCTGACTCCGTCGAGCCAGTGATGCGCCTTCTTGTTCCGGTGCTCGTGCATCCTCTCGATTTCCTCCACCACCGCGATCCAGTTCTTTTTCTCGGCCGGTGGCCGTCGCGGCCGGGACTTGGTCCGGACCTTGATCTGCCCAGCGCAGGTGACCTTGGGTGAAGTCGGCTCGTCGATGACCTCCTCTGAGTTCATGCTCTTGGTCTTGCTCATGAACAGGGGGCTAACGTGGCCGCGAGCGGCACGATGGCGCTTGCCCGCCGCGTCTGCCGGCCGAGATGGGCTACATATTGGCTTCGGCATCAGGGCCAAGTGTGCCCGGGATGGGAAGCAGACGAGGAGGTCGGCCGGAGCTCCAACGCTGCCATTTCCTCCTCTTCCTTTCATCAATCCTTCTCAATTAGATAGCTCAGTCTCTGTGTACCTCCATCTGATCAGCTCTTTGGCTGAATCGGCTGTAGTGTGTGCTTATGTGAGAGCAGGTGGTGGGAAGAAGAAGAAGAAGCAGGTGGTTTAAAAAGGGAGGGGACGCCAGCTCCGGTCTGCTACTTTACCTCATTTTTTAGTCTCCCTTGCGGCTTTATCTCCTGGACTTGCTTTTGGCTTGGCTGGCCTTCACGGGGGTGAGGGCTCGCCCTCTCCTCCTTTAGCAGTTAGCGTTATGATTATCAACATATGCACACCTTTCTTTTTTAATTGGCTTACTGCGAGCCTCTACTATCAATTTAGTTTTACTAATAAATTTGTTTTCTTTGAACCATCAGATTAGTTAAAGTTTTCAGATTCTAGCATACTACGAAAGTCAATCTTTGATTTCAAACTTACGATGGAAATTGGAATGTTAAAGAATGTAGGAAGAAAAGAGAAAGCACGAGCATGGATGTAATGCTATCAAAACCTTGTAAATACTGTTCTTAATCTAATGTAATGGTAACACTGTTCATAATCTGTTCACAACGAGGACAACTTACTATCATTCTTGCTAGTGGTTGCTTGAAATTTTTTTTCTTTTCTTTTTCCTTAAGCTTCTGATTAGTTAAAGTAGCCATTGATTGGCGGCAAAGGTTAGATGATGAAAGTTTGGCATAATTAATATTATTGTAATCGTAAAGGTGGCTGCTTAAAGAATAGGTGCAATTATGAAAGAAGCAATGCACTTGAGAGAGTGGCCCTCCTTCAGCACTAGTTTTCCTGGTGTTGATTGATAGATAGCATCTTTGTTAGGGAACCTTCTCAGTAGCTCCTCCTTTTGCATGTCCGGATGTCCTCAAGGAATGTAAATGCATCAAGTTTCTATTTGTTTTTTCGGTTCAGTTCTCTTTCATCGATCTTAATGTGCATTTGAAGATTGAGGTCTCATAAAGTGGTTCAACTGCCATCACTATCTATATCTATGTATTCCTGTAGGGACGGTTAACATTTTCGATCTACTTTCTTTTTCAATTTGGTCATTCCCTTTGATGAATTATGTGTTCGTTGGGCCTGAGATAGGGCTTTCGCTAGATACATATTGATACAGTGCTCTCAGTGATGGGCTCTCATGAGAAAGACTGGGGAAGCATGAGCTCATCAATCAATTGGCATCGCAGTTCCTATTTGTCCACTTGTAACTTCATGTCAGAAAAATATAGGAAACATGCAAGAAGGAATAAAGAAAGAATCCAAACTGCAGAAACTAATAGAGACGTCCAGCCGTCATGATGAAAGATGTGGTTGCTTCAGTATTACTGCATTTGAGCTTGGCTAAAATGCTTGGAAAAACATGGATCAATTCCATGAACAGATTGTGTTTATGACCAGATTGCGACCATGCAGCTATTGTTTTTGTTTTTTGTTTAAAAAATGTCTTGAAAACAAAAAGCTTTTGAGGCTACTGGCTACCGAATCAAAAAGTAGGTCAAGAGTTCATTCATGTCTTGCTTCCATAATGTTTCACCTGTTTTGATTGAGTGTTTATCTGAATTTTATGGCGTGCACTAATTCTGCATTTTGAATGATGCTGAGCTCTGTTCTTAATACAAAAGCTAGCTTTACTGTTCGATACTAAGGAAATAACTGCTCGATACACTATCATCCTCAGTTGCTTGGTGATCATCCCTTCGCGGCAGTATGCAATTTTGATGGATTTATGATTGGCTATTGATAGGTTGCTTCAATGGTGTTGGGAGAAAATGTGTGCTTTGTATAAGTGAGTTATGGCACCAATCATTAACGTTAGGAGCTTCATGCAGCCAAGCATGTTATTACCCCACTCAGTATCGAGTTGTGCACAAAGGCATGAAGGGTCAAGTGGATTCCAACTCCTCAACCTCCATGCTTTGATTCATTCCTTTAAGCCTTGGTTGGTGACTGCCTTTGCTGACCCACCCCAATGGATATCCCAACACCTAAACTTATTAAATCTGCACAAGTCATGCTTTGCTAGTGCTGAGGAGGCACTTGCTAAGATGCTAATGGCTTTTTTGATTCTCTAATCAGCTTATGGGGTTGCTAACCAACAAGGATCATGTGTGTCTCTTGGTACTAAAGCAAGGGCTCAAGTCCAGTCTTTGGATGATTAAACAATCTATTAAAGCAGCATTGCTTTTCCTGGCATTGATATTTTTCTTCCATCCCATAATGGCTGAAACTAATATTATATGCAAGGATCTTTTCCATTGTCCTGCAGTGAGTTGGAGATCTAAGAACATAAGCTCAATAATTGAATACTCGGTTTTGTTTTCTCTTTGTTTGGAGTTGTAAACAGTTAGTTTCGAGCACTCACTGCTGACTGTTGTTTCTTCCACCTTCAATCATGGGGTTCAAACAGGACAAAGACAACCTAATGTGGCATGAGGCTGCTGTCACTCAAAGTTTTAGCTTCCCTACCTGGTGGAGCTGTCCCACAAAAACAACATAAAAGGGCTCAAGGCAACCCCCCCTTTTCTTTTACAGAGGAAAAGGTTGAATGCAAAACTAAACAATAAGATGTATGTGGTAGCAAGCTTCATCTCGGTAGAATACACCTACAGTAAAAAAAAAAGAAAAAAAAAAAAGAAACACAATTTGGGTGTCTATTCCTATAATTTCAGAATAACTTGTCTGAGAAATAGTATGGTAGGTAGGCAAGAATTGGGAGCACATCATCAAGATGGCAAGAAAGAACCTCAATTTTTGAGTCATTCAGTTGGTGGATGCTTTCTACTTTCTACTACTTTAAGAGGCACATCTAAAGGTGGAAACTGATGGTGCTTTGCATATCAAAGTCCATAAGGTTATGAACATGTGCAAGTTTGTGACCATGTTCTTCTGGAAGAGGAGGAGCATATCATTGCTCAAATACAACAAGCTTTAACTATGGAGAAAATATCTTTCTGCGGACTATGCATCACCAAGTGGAGACACGCCGTTCATCCATTCGAAGTTTGTTTAGGGTCGGAATCCATGGCCTGTTAAAATAAATCCTCCTTTACAGTATCTTTGAAGTCGAAACAGTGGAAATTTATGGACCACTTGAAGACAACAGGCAAAGCAGTATTCTTTTTGCCTGCCAGGAATTCAATGTTCGAACAGAGTGGAGTTACAATCATCACAACTCAGGTCTTGAACCATTCAGCTTCAGAGAATATCAGAATACTGAAATCAATGGACAGAAAACAGAAGAGTGTCTTCTGGATTTTATCGATACAAGCAAAGAAGCTCGTGACTGTAAACCTTTCCAAGTCACTTGGGTTTCCAGAGGTAATTTTTGCTCTTCTGGTTCTTTGACTCGTAGACAAAAACTTACAATTGTTAGGCCACAAATATGTAAAGAAGAAAGTGGCTTGTCAATGTTTGGGACCATGAACCACCAACATTATTATTAATAAAATTAGCAAGTAAAGATCATGCACTGCATATGTGTGCCAATGATAGGATTGGTTTATTGCCGATACATTGACCACGAGAAAAGAGAGATTCTTTATATTGCAGAGAATTGCATAGTGAACACTTTGTTCAACCAGAATGTGATTGCAGAGGATTGTTGTTTCATCTTTCTCAATTGTACACTGATCTACTTACATGATTCATCTGCTTGTGCAGACGGGAAGAAAGCTCGAGTTGCAGAGCTTTCGGACCCAAGAAAATTAAAAAAGTAAGAGAAAGGAGGAATACATAAAACTCGACCTCTTTTATGAGCGCACATGATCCTGCAAATAAAGATACCATAGAATTCCTCTCTCTTTCAGCCCCATCAAACATCTCAAAATTTCAGAGGTGGCGGGGCAGCTTTGTGTCCGATCTTTCTACACTTTTGACTGAGCCTGCGTCTGCCGGCGTTTCCACTCAACAAGACGAACCAAGAAGTCCTTAACCTGGACAAACGACATCAAGAATCAGGCTGGCAAATTGACATTGTCCACATATAACTAGTACTCGAGTGGGAGCTATCTCTGTGGCCATCGAGTGGTCCTTAAGAGAAGGTTCATCAGTCATGGCACTTGCCTCAGATGGCTCTTGAAGGCAATAAGTGGCATTTGTCTCCTTCGGAAACTTTGAAACAAGGATGCCAATGCCTTGTCCGCTGTCCTCCAGGACCTAAGATGAAGATAAAATATTAGCTTCCCACTGTATAATCGCATTCATTTCGCTACCTTCTTTGTAAAGCATAAGGCTTACTTTGAATGCATCTTCGTCAGTGCGATCATCGCCTATGTAGATCGGCATTACATTCCTGCAGTTGGCGAATCCTGTAGAACCAACAGATTACTATCAACCAACCAAACTGCTGAAAAGGACATGATGTTTGGGTGGTGTCTCGGCTTACCCAGTGACTCTAACAGGAACTCCAGTGCCTTCCCCTTATCCCATTTGATAGTTGGACGAATCTCCAGCACCTGCATGCCCGAGCAACAAGTAGAACAAGTAAAAATCAAGCTCTAATCCAACGGCAAGCTGTTGTTGGCCAGAAGAAATAAAAACAAAGTTTCACCTTTCTTCCTTGCGTGAGCCGCAATTTTGGGTAGTCTTTCAACACAGATGTCACCTGCTCGAACAGTGTGACCCAGTTCTGCATGAATTGACATGGAGTTAATCCAACATAGTAGTCTTCCCAGGATTTGCTTTCCATTTCTGACATAAACTGTGAAGTTGGTGATCAATCAGTCTGAAGTGATATCTAACCTTTTCATCCACACATCTGAAGTGGACAGATACACAAAACTTGTTGTTCTCCACTTTGGCACCAGGAGTGGACTTGGTTCTGTCTAATAATGTTGTATACACCTGAAGGAAACATGGAAGATCGTTATTTAGAAATAAGAGGATTAGCTTTAGCATGAGAAAGGAGCTATGAAGAGGGAACTAACCGTATCGATCATGGGCAGGAACTCACTGGCTGGTTGAAAAAGAACTCCTTTGGCATCCTGAACCACACAAAATGGGAGAACTAGATAAGCATGCAATCAAGAGTAAAAAATTGAGGAAGAAAAGGAGGTGGGAGTTGAATTCTGGTAAGGGGTGCTGCTTACTTCGGACTTGGCGTGACGGGACTTCTCAGGGCCTTTGATGTCCATGCCATGACTACCGGCGTAGTACAGCTCGGCTAATTGGACGAAGTTGATTACCTGTTCACCAGTGGAACCTCTGAGTTAGGGAAGAAATAGGGGAGGCGACAGTGGTATATATATTCCGTATTTTGAAATGTAATGTACCTTGTCGAGGCATCGCCCGCTCACGATCGCCGTGGGGAAGTCCCTCGCCACTTCCCTCACTGCCTTCCTCATCTGGAGACCAGAGACCAGAGACCGATCAAAATCTTATCTTGAAGCCGGGAATGAATCGATCAGAGGAGGGGAAAGGTGAGATATATAGGGGAAGGACGACTCACCGCGTTCGTCATGAAGGCCGAGTCGGGGTCGTCGACGATGGGAGAAAGCGTCCCGTCGTAGTCCAGAAACATCACAATCTGCTTCCCCTTTGAAGCGCTCACGATTTGATCGAAGTTGCTCAAAGCCGACGGATGCCGCTTCTGCTCGATCTGGAAGAGAGAAAAACAAACAAACAAACAACTTAAAACCCAAAGAAGCGAACTTTGCACTAGCGGAAGGCGAGAAGGAGGCATCGAAGTGGAACTCACAGTCCAATCGGACATCTCGTTGAATATAGCATCGACGAGAGGTCCGGTGGCGGCCGCCGACTTGGCGTGGGTGGGCGAGGAGGTCCTCATAGAGTCAAACCACCAAGCGACCGTCTTCCCGCCGTCGAGTTCGATCTGACGAAGGAACTTCTTACGAACAGAGAGAGGCGGCGTGTAGGTGAACAAGGGGGGAGAGCTCGCTACCGCGACGGCGGCGACAGCCTCGACCGGCGCAACATTCTGCTTCGTCATTGAGGGGCCGGGAAACCGGATAAATCCTATTAGAAAGGAGACGAAAGTTATCTTAGCGAGTGGTAGACGATGAGGGCTGCCGGCTGTAGTGACGCCGACGGTGGTGAACGGTGGGGGTGGCGAGGAGAGGAGGCAGTGGCAGCGGAGGTTTTATAGGTCGAAACTCGGAAGAGAGAGGTCCGTTCTCGATTCCACACGTGCAGTAAATGGGATCATCCACTGACACGTGTAGCCAGCACGATGTCGTAAAAAACCAAACCGGCCAATGGCCCGCGTTAGCGCGGTCACTTAAGATTTTTGATACTATACAAAAAATATATATATAATTAATACAATTTAAAATTAAAAGAAAAAAGAGGCGATTATAAATTGTGAAATAGAAAAATATATACATATGTAAATTAGTTTAAATAATTTTTAATAATCGAAATACATTTTTATTTTTAATATTGTTAGGGATCTGCAAAAATTCTTCAGTTCCAACGTGGAGTTGGTAAAGACATGCACTGCTCTGCTAACCGACAAAGAAATATGTGCAGTTGTAGGTTTCCACCTCAGCACTGACGCACACAGGTTAGTTAGTTTAATTAGGACGACAAAGCAAAATGATTAGAATAATATTTCACTAATTAATTAATAATGAGTTTTCTGTGAGGCTGTGTTTACTTGAATGGAGAGATAGAAGAGGAGTACTGGAGGCCATCAAAATAGACACTTGACGGCTCTACAAAGTCCAATTAGCAGAAGCATTATTAATGATGATATTGTAAATTTATGAATATATATATATATAGTACATTTGAAGTTTTCAGCGGTCAAAGTTTCGATCCCGCTGTAAAGTTTGTTTGTTTGTTGACTTTTGTGAAACTTTGAATTGTCCTCGTAAATTAATAGCACTGACACACTGTGAATTAATTGATGGTCAATGCTCAGCACGAGTCAATGAGTTGGACTTCGTGTCAGTCGGTCAACTCCTGCGCTCGCTTACTCATTTATCTTGGATCGGGATTCCGGATCGGATCGTCGACGGGCCGGATTCTTTCGGTTTCAAGTTTGAATCTGTTAATGGGAGTCAACGTCAACCAGTCCAAGTCACGTTTGTGGTACGAGATCCGCATAAATCATTGGGATCCGCATAGATAGATGGCATGACGTCCTGTCTCTTTCATCGTCACCTAATTGTCTAGTTCCCGGATCTTTTTTTTTTATTATTTTTTTTAAATTTTATTTTCCTTAAAAAGTAATATTATATTGACTTCTTGAAGAGATATATAGCACAATAAATGTAATGAAATGAATTAAGAAAACAAAATGGCGCCCATCAGAAGCAAGGGATCTATCTGTAGCTCCTCAAGTCAAGTCAAGAGAGATGATGATATATTCCTTGTATATTCTATTCCATTGCAAGAAAACTAATAGATGCAGGGATCTAAAATCTGAGTCACAGACATGTGGAATAGCACAAGTACACCTTGGATTTCCACTTTCAAACTAAATCTATTTCCTCAATAGATGAACTGTCTCGTCATCTATATCGCCAACTTTCCTATATTTTAATTGGATAAATAATTAAAAATATATCAGTTTCTTGGGATAATAAAGGAGACTAACTTTCGCAGTGAAACTTCTCATTAAGTAGTTTAACATGACAAATTACAGCCAGATTGTACACGCAAAAAATATTATATAATATGCGTGTGACTGTACACGATAATGAAAAATATATAGTAATTTTATTTGATCATGCACTTGAATCGTTGCGCTTACGTAGTTGGAATTCAATTACGGTCTGGTCAAAGTCGAAGTCCGATCAAATCGTGATAGAATTTCGACTGTAATCTAGCCGTAGTTCGATCAAACTCTAACTCCGGTTGGATTGCAATCGGATTCCAATCGAAAAGGTCAAAATCCAACCAATTGTAGCCGTTGATGGCTGCAGCATTGGTTGTTGTAATTCAGTCAGATTTTGATTGCGATCGGACGGTACTAGCATCGGGTAGGGTTCAAACATTGACTATAATACTCGTTCGCGATCGACGGTGACAAAATCGACAACAAACGACGACGGATGAAGGCTGATACGCACAATCATGCACGAATCTGTCACACAAGGGATTGTTACTTTATTATATATAGAAAGAGAAAAATATTATCCTAGACAACTCATTCGTGAAGACTTTTATTATCTACTGTCCAATCACTTGTACACTATAGCTCAATCTTAAAACCCAAAGAAATTGAATAGTAAATAACCAAGGGTATCAAACGGTAGATAAGGAAGATGCTTAAGGGTGTTTACGGATGAGTTATGTACAACTCATCCGTAAGTACATTTTTATCTATCATCCGATCCCCTTAGATTCAAAGATTGAGTTGTAATGCATAAGTGATCGGACGGTAAATAATAAAAATACTTACGGATGTTGACGGATAAATTTTAAAATTTTAATTTTAGGTTCTAATAATTAATTGAATAAGAATAAAACATGTTTTATAAATAATTATTGGTAACCTCTCGCTTCTTGGCCAAAAGTCAAGATAATCTCTTAGAACGTAGAGTACTTTTGGTTTTTCGTCGTACTGATCTTCAATGGCATAGGAGATGACTTATACGCTTATCTGCAAACCCTTTGTTTGAATGTCAAAATATATACTATTGGTAAAAAAAAAGATTAATATATAAAATTATTGAAGGGTTGATTTATTATATTGATTGATTAGTTAAATAATAACCGCTTAATTAATTAATCGATTAATTATTTAGAATTTGTTTTAGATTAATTCATTGCCTGATTAATTAATTCATTAAATGATTAATGTGCACAGGCAGCAAAGATATTAATAACTACGATTGAAGACCCCGATGGCATGGTGTAGTTGCAAAGATGTACGGTAAAGTATTTTATAGGAAAACATAATTTAATTCTCTATTGAGGCAAGGTTTAGTAATGAATTTTTAAAAAATCCGTGAAGGCGATCCTCTGTGTAGGAGTTTACATGGCGAATGGAATACGACTTTGGTGTTAGACAGTCTTTTAGGGATAGTGCGACTGTGGAGTCCGAGCTAACCCGCTAAAAAAGCTACGAGCGCTTCCTTAATTTACCTACTAAGGTGATTATTGAAGATCTATTAAAACTCCGATCTCTTCCGGTTCAACTATTGAAATGATGTTTTCGAAGAACCGTAAGACAAAGCTGATCATTCCTAGAAATTAATCGAGCCAAAGATTCAGACATCCTAGTGCTAATAAAAAATATTAAATAAGGATTGCTGTGTTTGAAAAGCCAATTAGAGGTCGTTAATTAATAACATAGGAATCAACCTTTAATAGAGTTTATTTGATAAAATTGAATTTTTTAAATCCAAAATCGAATTAAACTAATTGAATTAGTAGATATTTTAAAAAATAATAAATTTTTAAATTAACCGAATCGAATTTCCAATATTTTTTTCTTCTTCAAGAGAACTAAATAAGGGAGGTACATCCATGCAATCCATGTTCTAAGTTTAAATCCACAATTAAGATTTGATTTAATTATTGTCTATTTGAATTGATAAGATTCAAAATTTGAGTTTCACTAAAATATTTATTTAATTCAAATTAAAATATCCTTAATAATTATGTTGAATTATAATGAATATAATAAACAATAATTATAAAAATATATATATACTTGATATTATACAAATGGTTCCACTTACATAATTCACATGAAATGATGCAATTGGTATCGATATTGTAAATGATAATCACAGCCAACAAAGTTAACTTAATTAATAATTATGATTACACATTTCAGTTGTATTTTTACTATATTTCATTCACCATATATAGTTAAATACACGAACATATTATTTATTTATGAATTAGAGTGAGCTTTTCTATATCCATTTCTCACAAATCTAACAAATAGAGAAATCACGTCTCACTTAATTAATCTGTTTATTGCTAGTGTACGTAATAGAGATGAGCTAATGCTAAACCCTCATTCAGTTCAAATTATAGGCATTAGGATCAGTTCAGAAGAGGGCTACCTTCCTTGATGAGCACGAAGATGCTGCCCCTATCGCCTCTGGAGACCCTGAGCTCATCGTCGAGGTAGGTGGTGAGCAGCCAGGACTGTGCATTGGTGTTGTTGATGGGGATCTTAAGTGGAGGTTGCCTAGAGATGGCCTTTGCAACTGAAGATGCTGCATCCTGCAGGGAATTTATGATGCCCTTAAACGGAGATAGATCGATGTTTTGGCCCAAGAACTCCACCTTGTCGGGAATGACGATGTCATCAGTCATCTGCGGGGTTCCGATTATGCCTTCTTCGAACTTGATCTGACAAAAGCAGCAAGCTCACTCAACAAGCTAAATTTTTATGGCTCCTTGATGGTATCTCAATAGTTATGAGCTATATTATATTTGATCAGCAGAACTCTACTAACAGACAATGAAATCATAGACTTTTCAACTAGAGCAATGGAATTAATTCAATGCCTTTGCATGCTCATTGAGCCTTCTATTGAATAAAGATCCAAAAGATTGCAAGTAAGGAATCAAAATTTATGTAGAGCTATTTCTGATGGTACTTCCAAAGATGCACAATGTAATTCGAAAGTTCCTTGTTCCGGCACAATGGAAAATCAGAACGTTTAGATGCAAACTTGTTTTGACAGGAATATGGTGCAGGCAAGCAGCAAATGAGACGAATTAAAGAGAGGCAATAATTGAACAATATGACGAACAACTTAGATGCCAAAACATGGATAGGACCACAGCAACTAGAAGCTGCATTGAAATGGAGAAGAAACACAGGCAAATGCTATGAAATAAGCTCGTAGAAACGATAAATTTCAAAGACGATTCATCCATGTAACTGAAGTAAAAAGTCAAGGAACTCGAGTTGAGCCTGCCTAACTGGATGACCATCTTTAATTCTCTGAGTTAAACAAGCACGTAGCAACATATATAAAACATTAAAGATCAACCAGGCATGGAAGAAGAATAACAATCCTATTTCACATCCAGGGGAGGATAACATTTCATTCGATCTACCTAGCTATCTCCCATGGGGAATTCTCCTAAACCACAAATTACAATAACATTTATAGATGTACAAAACAATTTAGAAACAAAGAAATCATCAAGAACCAGAGATCTAACGAGAAGCTCCGCCTCGAACTAATAGGCCCCATAAACTTACTGGGAAGTAGTAACAAAAGTTCTCATTTCAATATTTATTCCCAACTCTTGGTAGATCTCGTGGCTATATATCGTTCGGTAGAAACTAGAAAGGTTTACTAGCACACGAAGTGGATAGAATTTCTTCAGCCACCTATCAAAATACCACCTTGTTGCCTGAAGGAGGAACTTTTTTGCACTGAATTTTTTAATTAATTAACATCAACCTCTTGGAATCAGCTAGAATGATTGGTTACCTTATCGAGGAAGAATTAAGCTGAAATTTAGTTTGGTGGAACAAAAAATGAATGAGAATATCAAGATTTCCCCAAATCTAAAGTTGCATCCATTCACGAATGCTGAATCAATAGATTGCAGAAACTATGCCTTAGGGCATCCAATGTGATACAAGGAGTGTAGGGACTAGTATACCTGCACTCTCTTTGGACTCTTGACTTCAAATTTGGCATTGGCGGTGAGCGAAGTGGTAGACAGAGGCCCTGCAAACTTCACCGAGTTCACCACCGTAAAGCTCTCTGAATCAATGGTCTGAGATATCTCATCCACTTTCACCAGCTGCGTCAACCTCCCGGATCCCAAAAGTGGAAACAGTTGCGAGAACGAAGTATAACTGCCTCCGAACTCAAACGATTTAGCCGATCAAGAAACGGGTTTTGCTAAAAAGCATTCGAAATGGAACGAGATCGAATCTTACGCGAGGATCCACTTGCCGTTTAGGAGGGAGAGAGCATCGGTGGGGGCGGAGGTAGGGTTCTTAGCCTCGAGCTGGGTAATCAGCTCCAGGATTTCTGCCCTGGTCTCGCTCGACGCCTTCAATCCCCTGTAAGTGCCGGAGAGCAGATCGATCAGCGTCCTCTTGAGCTCTGCTGTCTCGTCCGGCTCCGCCACCCCCAGAGGTTCCAGCACCGCGACCCCGGCACCCTCCGGCTCCTCTACGCCGCCATCCTTACCCCACTCATTGTCGTCGTAGGAAGCCCGGGCGATGAACGGGGCGAGGGAGGAGACTAGTTGGTGCCTCCTTCCGCTCGTCAGAATGGGAGAATCGAGGCGTGGGAACGAAAGGGCAACTGCTAATCGGCGGCCAAGCCGGGAAGCGGAGGAGGGAACCGGGGGAGGAGCCTTGACGGCGAAGGAATTCCAAGACGCTACGGCACCGGCCATGGAGAAACGCTGCCAAGTGCAAGACTTGTAGCTTTCGATCTCTCTCAACGAGGAAGACGAGGGTTTTACGCAACCGTAATGTGCGCTGTCGCCCAGAGACATTTATAGTACTCCAAGCAATCCATCCAGCCAATGCGATGTTGACACGTGGACGTTAAGTTACTATTGAGATGTAAATTTTTCCAATTGGGTGCCTCTGATAGCACGAAACTTCTAGAACTTTCTTTTGTGATATGATATTATTTTATATTTTTTAAAAATAGGGATAATTATTTTTAAAAAAATTACTAAATAATTTCACTATATTTTATCGTCGAATGTGTTCAACATGCGGATCACAAATCGGATTCGGAGCTACGCGTTTAGATCCGAATCCTCGCTTCTCCAATACGTATCAACTTCAACTTGCCCACAAGAGAGGGGCCCTGCACCAAGTACAAATCAAAAGAAAGGTACGCGAAAGGGTGGCTATCGCGCCACCGACACGCCGACGACGAGCCGCTTGGCGTTTTTAAATTATCAAATATTTTCCTTTTAAAAAACTACACATAACTTTAGGGGTGCTTTCGTCTTTTCAAGCTGCACGAATGCAAGGCACCCGAGTTCGCAAAACAAAGATAGGGGTACTTTCGTCTTTTCATGCGGCACAAATTTACGGCCACCGGAGTCCATAAAACAGAGAGGCGCCAAAGAGACAAGGCGGCCGAGACGGTGGTTCTTAGAGTTTTCGCCGGCGGAGATGGCGATGGATCCTTTCTGGTTCGTCTTATAAGCGAGTGCGTCATCTTTATCGAACTTACGGCGGTGCTTATCTGATCCTAAGCTTCTGAAATCGGAGAGGAAAAGAGTATTTTTATTTTCTTTCGTGTCAGTTGTGTCTTCTGCGTTTGGGTAGCTGGCGATGAGGAAGGGCCGTGAGCAGGTGGTGAATCGGACTAAGAAGGCGGAGAGAGCTTTGGAAGCGGTAGAGATGCGGTTCCGCGGCGTTCGGAAGCGGCTTTGGGGCCGTTTCGCGGCGGAGATTCGTGACCCCTGGAAGAAGACACGGATCTGGCTCGGAACATTCGACTCCGCCGAGGATGCCGCTCGCGCCTACGACGTTGCCGCTTTCGCCTTCCGAGGGCCCAAGGCCAGAACTAATTTTCCCTTACAGCCCTCGTCTCTCCCAACTCATCTTTCCGTCGCCGCCGCGGCTTCTGGCCAATTCCCTTTTCAGCACCATTTACAGGCCGCTCCTAAGCTGACATCTAGCAGCCACAGCAGCACCGTGGAGTCCTCCAGCGGCCCCAGGCTGCCTTCGTCCTCGGTGGGGATCCGTTTACGGCAGCCAGTGCAGAAGCGGAAGGCCAATCCTCTGGCGCCCTCGCGTCCGCTATATGGAGACCACGACTGCCACAGCGACTGTGGATCCTCTTCCTCCGTCGTCGATGACGATGACATCATAATGCCTTCCTGGCGGCAGCCACTGCCGTTTGATCTTAACCTTCCGTATCTAGATGATGATTTCCAGGACGCGGTTCTTCGCCTCTAATGAACGTCTCTCGGCCGAGAGAAAGAACAAAATCGGAAAAAGTGGTTTCTTTCTTCTCTCCCGAGTTTTTCTGACTTCTCCAATGAATACATTCGAGCTTTGGTCTTGTATACTTCGCTCTATGTGTACTGGGGTTGAATTGGAGCTTTGAAAGGTAAACAATAGATAGAATTCTGGATTGGATTGTTTAAGAACATAACTCATGTTTCTCTTAGTTCTGTTGCTATTTTCTTTTTGTTCACTGTGCGAACAAATCACTACTCAATTCAAGAAGTATCAAGCTTAAATTGCTCAAAGTTCGACTTCGACCTTTTTTCTTGTTTGTTCCCTTCTTTTATTAACCTTTGTGCAGTATAGTAGGATTTGTTGATGAACACTTCATGACAAGCCATAAGAACTTACCATGGCAAATAGTCATTTGATAACAGTCCTTTACAATTTTTCGTTTCTAACTCACTGGAGTATAAACAGATCCACAGAGTACATGGACTTGGATCTGCTTCTGTTTGATGATCGATGGGTGTATCTTTTCTAGTTAAATTCTCTGTTGCGCAGAGAGTTCTTTTGTTACAATTTCGTCAAAAGATTCTTCAATGTTTTAAACTTTTAATGTAATAATCAATAATTGTGATTCAATTACTCTCGCTTAGTTTGGTGTTCACATATTCAAAGTAGTGTTCTCTTGGACTGTGCTAAAGCTAATGTTTATATTATTTTGCTAATCTTTTGGCTGTTCAAGTTTTTGAAATTCAGTTACCTGCAGGTTTTTCTTTCTCTAATCTCTACTTGTTGCTCTCCTTTTCCTTTACCAATTTCACGTTCAATGTTTACAAAATTTTTCAAACCAAATTTTCTGAAATGACTGTGACTAACATTATTAAGCTTTTGTGCAGTATCTTCTAGGGCTTGCCTTCCCTAGACTTGTTTCCACACCCTCATTTGCTTTGTGTGAATTTACATTGATCTGATCATTTTCATAATTAACTAGATCTTGACAGTGGGCGTAATACTTGGAACATTTTCAACTCTAACACTCACTAGAAATATTCTGTATGTAATACTTTAACTTTTACCCTTCTTTTTCCCTTAAATGTTTGAAGAGCATCTTGAGATATAGGTTGACATGTGCTTTTACTTCCCACCAAGTGGCAGTCAATTAGATGATGACAAATTCAACTGAGTAGGCAAATTCAAATCCTATAGATAACTTGTCGATATCAATTAAAGATTGCTGAACCCTTTACCCACATTAAATTCATATCTTTTTTAATTAATTGAGTGCTATTTTGTGGTCCATTTGTTTTTTAATTAAGCTTGGCACCTTGTTCCAAATCAATTTGCTTTTGAAATCGCTTGAATCTATCAAATTCTTGTGAGATTATCTGTTGAATGTTCTATTATTATTATTTCTAAAACTCTCAAGGTTGATTGACATTTTCTTTATGTTAGCATCGATTCACCATAATATTTTCTGTCTTGTGCATTTGCATATAAGGCCTGTAAAACTGATGAATGAACTCAAGCTTGGAAATTAAGCATATTAGATTTTCCTACCAAAATCATATCTGCATTTCATTTTCGATCTGTATCAATTGTTTATTTATTGTATTTCCATCTCAAGTATTTCCTAACCTTATAATGTCTCTTAATTTGGGTTTCTGGATGTCAAATGGCAGGCATGTGAAAACTTTGTATTACAAGTTCTTTTTCTTACCAACAAGAGAAAGCAACCTTCAACTTTAGCAATTTGTGAAGCAAAGTTAATGCAGTGGTTAGACCAGACTATTGTTTAGTGATATGGTGGATCGAAAAGCACCGATTCGGAGATCTTATTTGAAGTATATATTTGACATTTGCGATCCATCTGATTCCGTCATTTGCAGGATGCGAAATAAGATTTAGTGGTTGTTTGGTGGAACAACATTGAGAGGCAAGTCTTGAAGCATGCAAGTGAAGGCATTTTTTTTTTCTTTTCCTTCTTGCTGTATTGTTTAACTTTTGCTTTGGCTTTTAGGCATCTGATGCGGGGAGGGTTAGAAAGTTGTGTGAGATTTAGAACATTTGAGATTGTGATTTAAGTGGTATTAATTCCATATGTTCTTGATCCTCAACTTGTTTATGGAATGTTTGACTAATTCTTATTGATTAAAAAAGTGGTTGTAGGTTTTTTCTTTCTTGCGTTCATACTCAAAGCGAGTTAAGAGTTGTGTTGGATTGTTTTAGAGTTCAAGGAATAGATGGAAAATTGGATTATAGTTGAAAGGGAAGAAGTTTCAATTGCGCCAACATTTATCAGTTTTTTTTTTTTTGAATTTTTTCCCCCTCGACAATTGTTAGATCTATACTACAAAATTACATTTTGATAAAAAAATAATTTACACTTTTTTACTTAAAAAAATAAATTTTTTAAAAATATCTTCATTCAGGTTATTTCTCAACTATATGGATTTTTAAAAATTTACAAAGCTAAAAAAGATGTAACATATATTTGAGTTTCGCTTAAGAATATAAAAGTATGCCCTCAAAGCTATAATGCAATGGTAGAATGTCTAACTCAACTTTTAGATATTTATGAACTTTCGATTAGAAGAGTTCTCAGCTCCACAAGCTCTTTGACTCCTTAATGGTTAAGTTCTTAATTTCATAAACTTTCGACTCCGGATCTCTCATGTTCTTGGCCCCTTAATTTTTCACATTAGACTTTGAACTCCCTTATACCTCGTATATTCTTTGCAGGCCTCGCTGCTCATCGTGAGTTTAATCTATTAGTCTTTCCCATCAGTATTAATAATATTTTTAAAAAATAATTTTGATATTTTATTATTAATGTCTAAATGCCTCCTCAGTTTTGATTTAATAAAAAAATATAAAATCATCACATTGGTGACCCTCCTTAGTTTTTCCTGGAGAGAAGGAGAGTAAATTAAAAACTCAATTGAAAAATATACGGAACGTGATCTTTAATAGTCGAATATGATGAATTTCTTGCGAACCGAAGGTGTTTTGAATTTAATGAAACCCAAACTTGGAGATCACTCCAAG
>JBAMHZ010000056.1:6093007-6103833 GCA_037177395.1 Alpinia galanga | reverse complement strand
TTCACTCTAATTTCAGTCGGTAAGACTGCCTCCGTGTTATATACCATACTGAACGATATCTCCCTTATGGCTCGATGAGGTGTCGTCTGGAAGGACCATAAAATGCAAGGCAACTCTTTTACCCTAGTTCCTCTAACGTGCTCCAATTTAGTCTTTAAACCATGCACCAAATTCTAGTTTGTGACTTCTGCCTTCCCATTACTCTGGGGATAGACCACAAAAGTGAATACCTACTCAATCTTAAGCTCACGACACTACTCTTGAATCTTATCACTTTGAAATTGCCACCCATTATTTGATATTAGCCGTTAAGGTATATTATACTGACATACAATGTTTTGATATATAAAGTTTATATTGACCTACTGGACTAATGGCTCAGCCTCCACCCACTTAGAGAAGTAGTCAACTGCGATCATCAGAAACTTCTTATGGCCTTTACTGAGCGGGAAAGACTCCACTAGATCCATTTGCCATTGATCAAATGGGCATGTAGCTACAAAGGATCATCCATTCAGCTGGTCGAGATTATCCCAGTTGGTGCCTCTAGCAACTCTCTCACTTCTTTACCAATTGTTTAGCATCTTTCTTCAAGGTGGGCTAGAAGTAACTAGCTAAGAGCGTCTTTTGAGCTAACGTGTATTCCTCTGTGACTTCTACATGACTCTTCATGTATTTTCCTTAACACATAGTTCGCCTCTTATTCATCCAAACATCTAAGGAGAGGCCTCATGCTAGACCTTCGATATAAGACTTCATCAACAGGTGTGAATTGAGCAGCGTGATGTCGAAGTTGCTTTGCCCTATGAGATCACCAGGCAACCGTCCTTCCTGGAAGTAGGCTAGGAACTCCTGCCTCTAGTTTTGCATTGCTTGAGTAAGGTTGGTTTCCAACTGAGGTAATAACTCCACTTGGGCCACTATTTCTCGAGTGGTCTATTCTCCCAGTGAACTCGCTAGCCGAGCTAACTTATCTGCTTGGCGATTTTTAGTCTGAGAGACTTATTTCGGTCGGATTTTTATAAAATGCTCCTTACTGCATTCCACTGCTTCACAATGACCTCAAAAGCTCCTTCCACTTATTGGACCACTAGTTGAGAATTCAAATGTACCAAAACTCATGTGACTCCTACACTCTGCACGACTCAGAGTCCGATTAAAAGAACTTCATTCTCGGCCTCATTAGTTGACACCCTAAATTGGAGCCGCGTGACCAATTTAATCTCCTTCATTTGAGACGATATCAAAATTACTTTGACTCTACTACCTTTACTGTTCATTGATCCTTCCACGAACACTATCTAAAAACCATGCTCCTCCTTCTACATGGTTTTCACCAAGAAATCTGCAAGGGCTTGGGCCTTGATTGCAAGTTGCAGTTGATATTCAATATCATCCTTGATGATCTCTATTGCCCACTTGATTAATCTCCCAGTGTCTTCGGGGTGACTAAGAATACCACCTAGCAGTGTATCGATCAACACCACTATTGGATGAGATAAGAAGTAAGGGCATAATCATAGAGTGGTGAGAGTTAATCCCATAGTTAACTTTTCTAAATATGTATAACGAAGTTGATTCCTTTGAACAAATAATTGATGTTATACCTAAGATATTGTTTGCCCTCCTTGTCGGACTAGTACTATGCTCACAACCACTTTAGATATGGCTAACTACACCCACAATTTCTCACCTTCATAGGGCTTGGTTAAGATTGGCAACCCACCTAAATATTTCTTTAACTCTTGAAATGTCTTCTCACAGTGCTCATCTCATTGGAAACGACTTACTCTTCTGAGAATTTTGAAGAATGGAATTTTATCTTCCAAGCGGGATATGAAATCTGATAGGGCAGTAATTTTCTCCACCAACCTTTGCACATCCCGAAGATTTCGGGGAGACTCTATCTATTGCACAACTTTTATTTTTTCTGGGTTGGCTTTAATTCCCCATTTGGCCACCATGTACCCTATGAATCGTTCTTCCCTTACCCTGAAAATGCACTTCATGGGATTAAGTTACATATGATACTTTTGCAAAGTAGTGAAACTTTTTTCTAAGTCGGGCACTAAATTCGCCATTTGAAGAGTTTTAATTAAAATGTCATCTATGTAAACTTCAACGTTACGCCTCAACTGCTTAACGAATACTTTGTCCATGAGCCTTTAAAATGTGGTTTCAATGCTCTTTAACCTGAACAACATAACAAAAGTTACTCTTCGTCGTTATGAAACTAACTTTATCTAGATCCACTCGGGCCAAGGGAATTTGATGGCATCTTTGGTAGACATCCATCATAGATATAAACTGATATCTCGCAGTAGAGTCCACCAAGTGGTTAATACGTGATAAGGGATAACAATCTTAGAGACAAACCTTATTCAGATCTCGAAAGTCCACGCTCATGTGCCACTTCTTGAACGGATTGAGAACAAGGCCACATTGGAAAGTCAATCGGGTTCTGCACCTCCCGCACATGCTTGACTTCTATTAGCTTTCTCATTTCCTCTTGAATAACCTTATCTTTCTTTGGACCAAAGTGATGACACTTCTATTTCACTGGTCAGGCATCAGATATGTGCTTCATTATGATTGGATCCACCCTCGTCAAGTCCCTAGGAGTCCATGTAAAGATGTCTTAATTTCTCTACAAGCAATTGATCAATGCTTCTTGCACCTCTAATGAAATGTTAGTGGAAATCTAAGTCATATTCTCTACTTGTGAGGGAACCACTCGAACCAACTCTATTTCTTGCTAGACCCCAAGAGAGGGTTCTCCCTCTTGTACAACATACACTTCATGTGTTATCGTTCCTTTCCTATTCAACCTCAGTTGGTTGTCAACTATCGACATTCTTTTGGTCCACTCGAATCATTTCCATGTAGCATTTATGAGTGGCTTGTTGATCCATATGGATTTCCTCTACCTCTTACCCCATGGGGAATTTGAGCTTTTGATAATAAGGTGAGGTGACGGTTTGGAAGGCGTTAATGGCCGATCATCCAAGAATAATGTTGTAGGCAGAAGGCACCTCTACAACGATGAACATAGTAAGTATGGTTCGGTGCCGAGGCTCTTCGCTTGATCTGGCAGAGCGGGTGCACTGTGTGTCCTGAAAACTAAAATAGGGGGTAGTAATATGTTATAAGTCCCTCACATTCATTTCTATTCGTTCTAAGGCTATCCAAAAGAGAATGTTGACGGAGTTACCTGCATCCACAAACACTCGGGCTACGTCATAATTAGCCATTATAGCCCAAATGACCAGAACTTCATTATTGGGGATCGTGCTCCTTCCAAATCACTGGGTTCGAACCCTATCATCAGCCCCGATTCCACCTCTAGAGCACTGACCACTGTGCATTGAGCTCAACTGTGTCTTTTCACACCCGATTGGAATCACTGTCTGTGGAACCCTTCGAAATCATGTTTATACTCACCGAATGGGTTGATTATCTCGTGTTGGATTTCCCTCTCGTTCTGTCGGAGGGTTAGGTTGTTGTGGTCCTAGCCTTGGGAAGTCGAGGCAGGATTGCCTCACGGGATATCGGCGAAGCAATGACTACTGATTAGGAAGAGGGGCCATCAACATGACTCGCATTTGAGGATAAGTACCGATAAACTATTTCAGCCCTGGTCCAACTTCAGAAAATCATGTGTTATGCCCCTACTCGTGATGCAGTTATATTTGCTAATATATGGTGGATGAAAATGAGAGGTAGCTCCTCCTTCAAGATGTCATCTGAAAATGACAT
The DNA here is from genome assembly GCA_037177395.1 of Alpinia galanga. NCBI lineage: Eukaryota > Viridiplantae > Streptophyta > Magnoliopsida > Zingiberales > Zingiberaceae > Alpinia > Alpinia galanga. Next base: position 6,100,077 of record JBAMHZ010000056.1, on the reverse strand, counting down.
ATGGTGCGGGATCATCCTTTTTGGAGAAGACCGTCGAGGACTAGCCATTCTCTTCTTCATACGACAAATGGAGGTAGCTCTTGAGCTTTGAGTCATTAGCTCTCGAGCGAGTGCAACTTCCACTGGAGCTATTTGCTCCTTCGTCTATTGTGGAGGCCCGTCTAATCTGAGAGTCTCCTTAACTACTTCCACCACCATCCGAGAGAGTTGTTAAAAAAAAAACAGGACCTCCGACCATTTCCACCACTGTTAGGAGAGGAGGTTGCCGTTGTTTCTCTGATTCTTCTATATGAGAGTTTGCAGTCGTTGTCTGAGTGCTTGCCATCATAACCTTTAATTTATTTCCCATAGATGACACTAATTTGATGGTTCTCCCTTCGTGCTTGAGCACTTTCTTTCCTTTTTTCTGATGATTTGACGTGTAACCCGAATGACTTAGCAACCCGAGCAGCTCAGCGATCTTGGAAGTTAACAAGCGATTCGGTTTGTAACCTGAACAGCTAGTGACCTTGCACATTAACACTCGTCAGTGGGCATTGACATAGCTGGTGCATTCCCTTCGATTATAAAGTCAGCTCTAGATTGAAAAAGAAGGGCTCATATGTGCCCTAGAGAAAGGACGAATGAACTAGAGAAAATGAAAGACTTAGATGCAAAAAGAAAATAATACCACTTATTACCATTGTTTACCCTTTATATAGGCGGAGAAACAATGATCCACATGGGATGTCACATCCGCCATAAGTTGACTGCGGTGGCGACAAAGAGCTATTTTGACCGTGATAGGTTTTGTCTTTGTTTTCAACCTCCGACAATTCTTGTTAAGGCAGCCGCCGTTCATAAATGCTTATTTAATTGTTCAATCAATTAATATACAAGTCGACTGCGACGATAGAAAAGAGTTGTTGCGACTGCGATGGGTTTTATCTTTGGTTTCAACCTCCGACAATTCTTGCTAAAGCAGCTGCCAATCATATATGCTTATTTAAGTGCGTAACGTACAAATTAACTCTCTACAATGGGATTAGGTATATATTAACCTCACCTAAAGTTTAAAATTTTGAGCCATGTTAAAATTTCAGTTTATGACTGAAACACTACGATTTTGTTACCATACCATGCTATGTCAATACCATTTTAAATACTTTTTTAAATAAAAAATATATTTTTATTAATATTTGATTGCTCTAGATGTTTATTACTGAGTTATATTTGAGATGTTAAATGTTGAATTTAAGTTTTGATATTAAGTCATGAAATATCTGATATTTATTGAGTAAAAGTTGACTTAGGGTTAGCTAAAGTTCACCAAGTAGACATGACAAGACTAAGTAAGTTTAAAGTGAATTTAATTTGAATTTATTTTGATCAGTTAAAAATTAAATCAAATTTATATATAGAATCATTTAATTCATCAGTAATAGTATATTTTTCAAGGTTAGAAATTTTATTATATTTATATTTATTTTATTTTTCGTAACAGGGTGTCTCCTCTATAAAGAGATTTCTTTTCTCTCTGTTTATCTCGTAGATGGATAAAAGAGAGAAAAACAATTATCATTCTTTAAGAGTTTTTTTTCTTGTTTACCTCATGAATGGATGAAGGGCGGTCCGGTGCAGGAAGCTCCTACCATGTGGGGTTTCGGAGAAGGATTCATTGTACACAGTGTTACCCAGTTTTCTTTTTGCAAGAGGCTGTTTTCAAGATTTGAACCCGTGACCTTTAGGTCACAAAGCAACAACTTTACCATTGCGCCAAGGCTCCCCTTTCGTAAATGGATGAAGAAGGAAAAGAAAAATATTTTTTTTCTCTTTTTTACTTTTGTGGATGAAGGAGGGAAAAAAATTAACGGATGAAGGATGGAAAAAAAATTAACGGATAGGAGGAAAAAATTTTAACTAAGGGAAATGAATTGGAATTAATTGTGTAAAAAAATAAAAAAAATAAAAATGGAAATAGAGGAAAAAGGAAGGAAAAAAATGCTAATCAAACTAAAGTTTGTAAAATTTATAGGGAAAGATAGTGCTCAAATTTTTTTGACCTTTGAAATTCTTCAATGAATTAGTCTTGTTGTCTATAAAATGGGGTGTGATAGTTCCTAGTCCAATTTGTTGTTAACTCTTTTCTTCAAAGTCATACAAGTGTTATTAAGAGGAATCTGAACCTTTGGTGGATGGTTTGTCTCATATATCTCAATATAATTTTCAGTACAATGATCTCAAACATGATAAAAGAAGGTAAAATTGTCCCTTCTGAAGTTACAGTTGAGCTTTTAAGAAAGGCTATCCTTGAGAGTGGGAACAATAAGTTTCTTATTGATGGATTTCCTCGAAATGAGGAGAACCGTGCTGCTTTTGAGAATGTTGTAAGTTGATACTTTGCCTATAGCTTCCTGATTGTTTCCAACTTCCTTTCTGCTTATTTTTACCTTCAATTTCTCTTTGTTATCCTAGACAAAACTTGAGCCAGAATTTATACTTTTCTTTGATTGTACAGAGGAAGAGATGGAACAGCGACTTTTAGGTCGCAACCAGGTTTAGTCATTTGATCTCACAATTTACTTTGTCATCACTGTTAATCTGATACTACTTTACTGTATAATTCAGGGGAGAGATGATGATAACATTGAGACAATAAGGAAGCGTTTCCAAGTTTTTATTGAATCTAGTTTACCCGTGGTTGAGTATTATGACCAGAAGGGCAAAGTTCGAAAGGTAACCATGATCTGTTCTCTTTTGGGAGTTGGTTGAAGTACTTGTGTAGTATTGTGTGTCTTTTGAAATTTCCATTTTTTCCCTCAGTGTTTTGTGCTTTCAATTACTTTCAATTGGGATAGTTTATCATCTCTTTCTGCATAATATACTAGTGTTTCTGTTGACTGATTTTTTTTCTGTCAATATTGATTGATCACCTTTCTGATCATTAGTCATTTTTTGTAAGCCATTCATCAATTTTATCAAATCATGCGTATCCTATGTTTATAGATATTTAATAATTCTTTTTTCCACGATCAATTTGCATAAGCGATACCAAATTTCTGTCTCTGAAAATAAGCTGAGAACTGATGATCTGAAGCATTTTGCAGATTGATGCTATGAAGCCCATTGATGATGTGTTTGAAGATGTGAAGGCCATTTTTGCTCCATTCCTTGCAAAAGTAAGTTTGAATATAGTGGATGTATATGTTCAAGATTCACCATGTTTTTCATAGATCTGAATACCAAGAGCCTACCAGATAAATTAAATGTAAATAGTTAATAGTTAAAGATAGCAAGTCCTTGCAGCCCCATGGTGATATATGAATACCAAAATCAGTTTCGAAAAATTTAAAGCTAAACCAAGCAGAAACCACTTCAGTTCGGTTGGAAACCAAACTGATATTTTTGGTTTGATTTTGGTAGTTTGGGTTGAAACCATTAGCCAAAAAAGTAAATATAAAATAATAAAAAACCAATTAAAAATTAGTTTCCAAATAATAACTCTTGAGATTAATAATAAAAATTATTATAATTTAAAGGTTATATTGATTAGGGAACATAAAAGTAAATAACAATAAGAAGCTGTAGTAATTAATATACTAATTTACTTATGTATATATAATTATAAAACCCTCAATGGTTCAGTTTGGTTTTAACAATTTGTACAGGTTCAAACAGAAACCAAACCGAAACCCATTATTTAAATTGGTATCCAAATGGAAACCAACCCAATTAAATGTTAAACCGAATTTGTTGGTTCAATCGGTTTGGTTTTGTTCCATTTGCTGGTTTCGAGTTATAGATACCTGCCTCTTGACATGAGAGCAGCAGCTGAATAAAAAATTACTAGTCGGATCACTCCATTCCTTCCATTCCATATTGTCAATTACCAACATCAGAGGTTGTCCCATGATCTTTCTATGTGACTCAAAGCACATCAGTGATGGCCATTTCCGACATTCTTAGCAGTGTCGCTTGATTCTGAAGGCTTTTTACTCTTGGAAAAACCGCAGTCCACAAGATGTGTAGGTTTTCTATTTGAGAGCAAATGACACATCTATTTAAAAACTGCCATGTTAGTGTGTCAATCCAAAATATTTGTAACGGTGTAATTTGAGTAATATTTTCACAAACAAACTCGTTATTTGAGCCCTATATCTGTGCCATCAGCTCAGGTATGGATATCCATCATAGATACGATCTAGGTGTTCAAGATCTCATATTTGATAATTCTTGCATGAAGGCAATGGAAGTGATAGTGTCAGACCTATGGTATTTGACAAGGGTACTAGGGAAGATGAAGATCCATGCATGCTGTAGTTTATGCTCCAACAGTGATCAATGCCCAATTATTTGTATCTTTAGCAAATGGACAATTGGGTATTCCTAGTCTTAGATTAGAAACTCTTACTACAGTGTAGCATATGTTACTGCTTTATTTTAATTTGGCATACATTGTCAGGATGAATAAAGCTGCCCCGATGATGTAGCAAACACAAATATACTTTAAAAGGTAACCCCCTTTTCCCCCAGTGTTACATCTTATGAAAAGTATAATTGATTTCATTATACTATACATGTGATTTGAGTTTTTTTTTTTTTGCACTCAGACTCTATCACTTTTATACATTATTGGCTTAAGCTTTAGTAAAGAACACCTGTTGCAATTTATCACATTCTTGATGATGGATAAGATGTTTTGTTAGTTGAAAGGCCATCCTTGCAATGTAAGTCGGTTGCTGATTAATAAAATATGTATTTTTTTCAGATATTAAATCTCTCAAGAAAAAAACACATCGATAGCATTTTCACATAAAATGATTTTATGTAAATTGCAAGAGTGCATATGAAACACCACCTTTCTAAGACGTTTAGTTAATACCTTTCCTTCTTGGGAGACACTAGCTAGATGATACATGTGTTAGTATTATTGCACGAAGCACATAGTGGTGCAGTTACTCCTACGTTTATTTATTGCAAGCACGCAGATGTAGCAACCACAAGACATGGTTGTGGTTGCTGTTATTTAAATATGCGTCCAAGTTGTGAACTCGTTGGAGAAGAGAAGATTTCACATTGCGGAAGTGCCGCTGCAATTCTGCGGAGACTGTGTCCTGGAGAAAGCGATTTCTCAGAAACGATCCGAGGAAGAACATCCAAAGAGCGAGAGGGATTTGGTTCGTGGAACTTTGAAGGGTTGTTCCTCTAGTAATCGTCCTTTTAGACGACAAGTTCAAGGATCAGTTAGAAAAGGCAGCGGATTGCAAGTATTTTATTTAGCAATTTGGTTAAGAATACAATAGATTTCTACATTGGTATCAGAGCTAAAATGAAATACCTCTTGCAAATTATATATTGTGGTGGGGACTTGATAGATTATTCTAGAGATTTGAGCAGTAAAATCTTACTATGGATAATTATCAGATTTGGACCTTAGTGGGGCCATTGTCAATAAATTTCAATGAAGTAGTATACCACATATAAGGGTACTATGAAGGGCACATTTCATATGCAATGTTGTGTATAGAGCTATTTCACCATGTGGATCAAGAGATACCACCTCAAGAAGATGATTCTGAAGAGATTGAGGAGGATCCAAAAGGGTTCGAATGTGGGTTCTATAGAGGATCTGAATGTGAGTTTTATAGAGAATCATGATGCCAGTTTGCTTGAGATTGCCCTAGCTAAGTCTAATAAGATAGAGATTATGTTTGCTACTGCACTAGTGTTTGTCCTTGTGAGAATAGTAATAATCTATCTAGTGTCTTAGAGTTATGTTATTTATGGGTTTATGTTGTCATTATGTATGAATAATTTACTCTAATGATTAGTTTATTTCATGGTCAGTTTATTCAATGATTAGTTCATTTAATGATCAGTTTAAAATGATTAGTTCATTTCATTTGATGGGATGTATATAATATAATTGATCAATGTTGGTTAGATTGGACCATATAAATGATGAGTGGAAACATTGTTACCATTTGATTTTGTAAACCAATTTAGATTGATATTGAGTCAATCATAAATTACATACATATTAATGACACTGAATCACTAAATAATGTGTTTATTTATGTTCGATTATGACTACTAAGAACATCATAACTGAACTCAATAAAGGAGAAAAATTAAATGGGAATAATTATAAAGTTTAGCACCTTAAGATATAATATGTTCTTGAGGAATAAAAAGTTCTAGAGACTATCAATTAGGTTATGAAAGAACTTGTTGATAGTCCTACAACACAATACAGATGTGATCTTGATGCCTATAAAGCATGGAAGAAGAAAGACTCTATTGTTAAGGGAATACTGATTAGTTCTATGGTAGATGACCTGGTATATAAGTATGAGTCATATCCAATAGCTCATGTAGTCTGGGTTATCCTTAGAGAGAAATATAGTAGAGTAAGTCTAAGCAAGTTTTGTCAGTGAACAATTAAGTTTGATAGCTACAAAAGTGATCGAATATTTCCATAACCTAACATCTAAGAGAAATAGCTAATATGATTTGGGAGCTAAAGGTTGCTGGTCATGAGTTGACTAATGAACAATAAGTTCAAGCAGTATTTTATGTTGGCGCAATCGACATTGGTTACGATTGACCATATTAGAGTTGAGCTCGAGTTGAGTTTTAATATTTGACAACATGAGGTTGACTAACATGTTTGACAATATGGTTTGACCATATATGTCAAAGGAGAAAGTTCAACTTGTAGTTGATAATTGGAGAAGTCTAAGTATGGATACATGGCAAAGGAAAGTCCAATTTACGACTTGGCAAAGAAAGTCCAAGTTGTGACTTGGCAAAGCATAAGTCCAAGTGTATAGTCTTGGCCGTCTAAAAGTCCAAGTGTATAGTCTTGGTAGGGACAAGTCCAAGTATGTAGTCTTGGTAGACATAAGTCCAAGTGTATAATTTTGGTAGTCTAAAAGTCCAAATTGTATAGTCTTGGCAGACATAAGTCTAAGTGTGTAGTTTTGGCGGTCTAAAAGTCCAAGTGTGTAGTCTTGGTAGACGTAAGTCCAAGTGTGTAGTCTTGGTGATCTAAAAGTTCAAGTGTGTAGTATTGGCAGGTGTAAGTCCAA
>JBAMHZ010000056.1:6026884-6056346 GCA_037177395.1 Alpinia galanga | reverse complement strand
ATGAGACGCTTCCTAAGGTAAGCGGCATCGAAGCCCATGCCTCTCTCCCATGACATTGCCCTTCGCGTCGCTCCTTTCATTACCCATAAAATCAGGGAGTTCGGTGAGCGCCCTCCTCCCGAGTTAGAAAACCTTCATAATACCTCCATTGCTAGCTGCTCTTACGTCATGTCGTTCCATCCAGTGGAGGTAACTTTCTTTTGTGCAGGTGGAACATCCTTTACTTGGTCAGGGGCCGTTCCCCGAGTGGCTCTGTTGGAGCCAGAGCTAGTGAAGGAAGTTTTTGTTAAGAAGTTTGATCAAGTAGGACGGCCAACCTTGAGCGCCTATCAACGATATTTCGTCAGGGGCATTTTCAGCTATGAAGGCGAGGAATGGTCCAAGCACAGGAAGATTTTAAACCCTGCTTTCCACTTGGAGAAGTTGAAGGTAATTAATTAATCCTTCTCCTCTATCTTCAAACCGATGCTCCAAAGTCTCAAACACGCTCTTGTTGTCTAGTAGCAAATGTTGCCGCTATTCTGTAGCTGTTGCACGGAAGTGGTTGAGAAATGGGAGAGGATGGTTGGCCCAGAGGGGTCCTTCGAAGTAGACGTTTGGCCTGAGATGCAAGGCTTCACTGCAGATGTTATTTCTCGATCGGCATTTGGTAGCAGCTACAAAGAAGGGAGAAAGATTTTCCAACTGCAAACTGAGCAAGCAGGGCTGATACTTCAAGCTTTGCAGACTGTATATATCCCAGGTTTCAGGTGAATTATATTCCTTGTCCATCGATATCTATGCTGAAGAAATTAAGACCATTTTATCTGCTCATCGATGCAATTCTGCCATGCAGATTCTTGCCTACCCCGAAGAATAACAGAAGAAAAGCAATTTATAGGGAAGCCCGATCGATTCTAATAGATATCATAAGGAAGAGGGAGGAGGCCATGAAGAAGGGCGAAGCAACAAAACAGGATCTCTTGGGCTTGATGCTGGAGTCCAGCTTGAAACACGCCCAAGAAGCTGGCGAAAAGGATGCAGCGATGACTCCCGAAGCCGTGATCGAGGAATGCAAGCTCTTTTACTTCGCTGGACAAGAAACAACATCCATCTTAATAACCACCACCATGATCGTCTTAAGCATGCACCCCGACTGGCAAGTAAATGCCAGAGAAGAAGTTCTGCAACTCTTTGGCAAAGACAAACCTGAATATAACGAACTGAGCCGTTTGAAGATTGTAAGTATCGAATTACTTTTCTTCAGGTTACATATCAAAGAGATGCAACAGTTGACACTAAATTCCTGCAACAGATGACAATGATACTGTACGAGGTTCTTAGGCTATACCCGCCGGTTCCTGTGCTTGAAAGAACAACTTTTAAGCCGATACAGATAGGAAGCTTAGTGATTCCTTCAGGAGCAGTGCTCGTGCTGCCAACAGTGTTGATCCACCGCGATCCAAGTAACTGGGGCAATGACGCGGGGGAGTTCAATCCGATGCGATTCTCACAAGGGGTTTCCAAGGCATTGAAAGATCAGTATGCATTCTTCCCCTTTGGCGGGGGTCCTCGCGTCTGTATCGGTCAGAATTTCGCGATGCTGGAAGCTAAGATGGCACTTAGCGTGATTCTACAAAGGTTTTCTTTTGAACTTTCAGCGTCCTATGCCCATGCTCCCACCACCCGTTTCACCCTTCAACCTCAACATGGCGCTCCGTTGAAGTTTCACAGGCTCTGAATATGACCTAGTCCTCCTTTTATGAACAAAGCTTCCTCACCGAGACTTGTGATCAATGTACGTCAGATTGCGTATTTAGAGTGATAGGTTATTATCACAATGCATAATCAGCTGTGGACTACATCTGTAAATCTCCAATTTGCTGCTCAGTAATGTAGTAGTTTTCTTTACCAACAAAAAAGCATGCATTTTGTGAAAGACTGTTATATTCAGACAATTCTGCTTGTTAGACGTAAATTAAACTATGGATTGCGCCATCTTCTGAAAAATTTTCGTTTCTGGAAATTGGAAACGCAATATGTGTTCGATCGATTCTACTAATTTTCAAATACTGTTGCTATTGGATGAGCGTCAGAAACGGGGATCATCGAAGTGAAAGAAGGTAAGGAAGCGATCAAAAGGCCAGGAAATCAAATTAGGTCGAGCTTAGAATTATTACTTTGTCATTTAGTCTCTCTAAACTCTGTTCTTGCATCAGGCCCTCCTCCGCCTGGCCTGTGGAATCCATGGAGCAAGCACGCCAATGCCCGCATTGCGCTCACCTGCTCCTGCAGCGCCTCGATATAGTCGGCCGTCTCCTCGAACAGCCTCTCCACGCCGAGGTCCTCGCCACCGGGGACCAACCGCTGCAGGGTTCTCACTCGGGCCTCCACCAGCTCCTCCTCTGGCTCTTCCACCCCCAGCTCCTCCAATGACGACGCGGCCGCCTCGCACGTCGTCGTCGTCGTCTCCTCTTTGCCGACCAGAAGGCGGCGGCGGAGGAGCGCGCGGCCCCAGTGGTGACCGCGAGAGGAGCGTGCGAGTCCGACCTCGGCAGCCATCTTGATCCGCCGGCTCCGCTCGAGGAGGCCGGCGTCGGTTTTCCCATCGCTGTCCATGGATAGGCGTCGGTAATAGAGTAAAGAGAAGGGAGACGAGGGTGAGGAGAGGCCAATTCTATATATATATAGCTGAGAATATGGGACTTTGCGGCAATTGCAGACGAAGCAATGGGGCTGCCGGCACATTTATGGATGGATGTAGAGATGTCCACGAAGATGGTGGCGATGGCATTCAGAGGGAGAGGAGCGGGGGCGGGGCCACTAGAAGCTACGGCGAGTGGGAGGGACCGGATAGATCGCCATTGTTCTGGGGCCGGGCCCCGGGCCGTGAGTGGACACTTTCTGCAGGGGGCATGTTGCGGCAATTAAAATGCCTTTGTCTCTGCTTTCGCCGGAGGGGTGCCACTCCCGAGGCTCTTCGCTGTCGGCTTGGCTCACGAGACTCGCCACCTCTTTAGTTTAATCGTCTTCTGAAACCGAACTGGAAAGTGGAAACTTTAACCAGCTCAGGTCATGAGCATGTAATATAGTATTCTAGTTGATAATCAACACAGAGTAATATGTATATAGTTTGTGAAAATAGATCTTTCAGAGTTTACTAGGTTTTCTTTTGATCTCTCATCATGTGCTGGCCTACTGAATCCTAATGAATCTCTTTCCTCGATAGAGACGGTTAAAAAAGGACTATTAATATAACAGTTTCATATTTTATAATATAATTTTATTGTTCACACGGTACAACTGAGCATATTTATACTTATGCCCTTGAAAATTAATGTTGGGTCATTCTATTATTATAATTTATTTATCGATTGATTCGATTTGGGATCAATAAATGAGATGATTCGGTGCAATACTATTTCGACTGATTGAATATGAATAAGATCAGTTTTCAATAAATTGATTTTATTTGTTCACTTTTCTTTTATGAAGTTTTGATAAATCAAACTTCAACTACGCTTTAGATGATTGATCGTTTCATAACCTTCAAAAGATCGGACGTTAGAGAGACAGATCTATATAAAATTTAAGGGGCCATGGACCCTCAGTCCATCTCTCTCCTTATTTTTATTAATTTTCCATTGTTTCTATTGATAATTTAGTTTTAAAATTTTGAAATAATATTTGACTCTGAGACGAACGTCGATCCATATTTTACGTCAAAATTGTGTGCTAATTTATTTGTCATTATTGACTACTGTGCAAATTGGATCCATTCAAATGTACACTATATAATAATTATTTTCATCATTTACTATGCAACCCTTTCAAATTTAAAATTTTAAATTCACCCTGTCAAACATCACCTGAGCTTCTAGAGGTTGAGCATTCACCTAATCTCAATAGATCAGGTGTACACAGACCTTGGGAGATCGGACATCAATATAGGATTTTAGAAAGTCAAGCAATTACAGGTTAATCATCTTCATAGATTAATCCTTCAAACGATGAGCATTTCAGATCAAGAAGGATTTGAAAATAGATGAGAAGAGAGTTGAGACATACCTCTATGTAGTTCCTTCGATGCTCAAATTAAAAATTAAAAAATATATAAAGAAAAATAGAGCAGCGAGGATAATTTGCATCTTCACTTTTCTTTATTTAGAAAGGAAAAAATGAAAGGATATATCTGATGGAAAGAAAATTAGACATAATAAGGCATACTTTCTAAATGTCAAGTCTCTTTGTCGAAAAGACACATTTTCTTAAATGCCTTTTAAATAATTGTCGAACTACATCTAGACTCAATTAGAATGAATTTAAATATTGTTCAAATGAGTTGTTTAAATTGATTCTAATTAAATTAAATCGAATTTGAAGTCTATTTATTTTGTTTTCCATCTCAATTTAATTATTGATTTATTCTGACCGCGTACGTAGTTAAACTTATTTTTACCATATCACGGACTGACGAAGATGTTTGCCTGTTTGGGATAACGAATCTTTTGCAACGTAATAGTATTTCATTATATGTATCTATATTTATTAACAAATGGGCGTGTGTTTTTTATTTCCTGTTAAGTCTAAAATTGCGGCTAAGATCTAAACTACTGTGAGATCGTGGAGATCTACAGAGGAGAGGAATCTTTCAAATTTTTGTGACACATCAGCCACGTGATCAAATATGTTGAATAATATTGGCCCGCGGATCTAGGAGTATTGTGTCTTATGCAGTGATAAAATATTAAGAGAAATAAATAATAAAATTAAAATAAATTATACTTCAAATGTATTCAAATAGAGAAAGATTGATTGCTGAATAATACTTTATAGGATAATAAGGAGGGAATAATATGTTTCTCTTTGAAATATCAAGTCAAGGGTGAGTTTTATTCAAATTATTAATAATTTATATTGTTTAGTTTAAATCTAAGTAATGCGATAAAAATTTATTTGTTTGAAGATGTTAATATATAACATATTTTAATATTTTACAATATTACTCTTGATTCAATTATAAATCTTTGTTTACTTCGAAATATATTAGTGATTAGCGATCGACTGCGATCGGTGGAGGCAACTTGACGATCGATCGCTGCCGGCAAAGGGCAACGATCGTTAATCGATGGTGGCGACTGACAGCAGTCGATGACCGATGATCGATAATGACGGTGGCCAGCGATCGACAACAGGCAACGGGCAACGACGACAGTCGGCAATCGACGGTGGTAGCCACAAACGACTGATTTTGATTTTGATTATATTTGGATAAAATTGACATTTGATAAAATTTAGAGGATAATTTTGGAAGAAAAAAAATATTTGTTAACTCCGAAACCAACAAAAAATTTATCCTTTCCAAGATAATGTGATTCCTGATTGCATGTCTCATTTTTACTAATGTAGCATATATCATTCATTACATGGGAATCACTAATTTCTTGAACCAAATAATATTAGCGTGTATAACCTTAGATGAATAACTAAGGTTATCCATGATAATCTTGAACCAAATGAGCCCTAAAAGTCATCCAAAAACATCACACCCGGTTAATATCCAAGTACTACAATACAATATTAGGACGATAACAAATTAAGCGTTCGTGAATAAATTTGATATTTTACTTGATAGAAAATCATTTATATTAGTTTAATATGCATCAAAATAAATTTAAATGAACAAACTTGATAAATTAAATGAACAAACTTAAATATATATGTGTTCAATTTGTTAATGTTCATAAAAAATATTAGTGACTAATATACGTGAATACAACTCGTAAACTATATTCATAAACAAAACTCACAATATGTTGAAATTATTTATGAGCTCAATTATACTCATTTGAATTGTTTATAGTAATCAATCAAAAAATATAAAAGTATTAAAACTTCAAAGGAATAAATAAACTTAACTTAAAAACTTAATAACATTTAAACAAATCAAGCTTAAACAAATTTAAATCATGTTTATTTTAGAAACTTAATCCAATTAAACAAGCCACACTTCAATCTAAAAAAATCAAACTAATATTGGATAATTATTTTAATAGTTTAATTAATTTTAAATTTTATTTGACTAAATTTGATTACCTTATCAAATATCCTGAATACTATAAAAATTTACTTAATTTAATCCATTTACACTTAAATCGTGGACCGATGCTTATTTCAAGCCTTGTCAGAGTAGTGTCTGTCCTCCTGCCGTTTTAGTTCATGGTTGGATACAAAATACTTTCTGTATTTATATTTCTTGTATTCACTGTGGACCAGTTGATAGGAACGAATTACTTTTTTTTTTTTTTACCGGTGAACTGATATTTGTTTATTATTTTTATTCATATATAAATTTCAAACAAAATTGATAAAAATATATATTTTATTCCAAGAACGTTTCCCGGTTCTTTTGGTGTTTTAATCAAACCCGGAAAGCATCCAAAAGGACTAAACCATTTCCCGGTAGTTTCTCACAGAGGGACAGTCGAGTCGACAGAGCACGATGCATGTGACAGGCGAGGGACAGACAACACAGAGAAAGCGGACCGGTGCAACAGTTACAGCAGCGGAGGCGGCAATGGCAACCAGGTCCCTCCCATTCATGTCCATGGAGCATGAGGCTCCTGTGACGACACCGAAACCTCTACCGTCTCTGTCACAGTGCCACCAAACCATGCACACACCACTTTGTGCTGACTGCTCTCCTCTGCTCTGATCCCCTTCGCTTGCCTGCTTTGATAATTCCCATGCGCGCTCTCTCGATCTCAATCACCCCCCATCACCCACTCGCCCTTTCCATGTGCCTGCAACGTCATCATCGGGACATGCCCATGTGACCTCGAAAGCAACCCTGTCGTGTAATGATGTAACACCTGTCTCTTCTTTTGCTCCTCCAACGGCAGCAGAATGGCCATGAGTGCACGGCTCGTACCGCTGGTCCATGACATCCCTCCTCGCCGGCGCCCGCCCAGGCCGCGCAGGGTGGTGGCGGCCACATGGTTTCACATGCGATGCGAACCCACTGCCCAGTCGGCGCCCCATCGCCTCCCCGGCCCCAGTGCAGCCGACACAGGGCCCGGCTGCTGGCCTCTCGCGCGAGCGCTCGTGCTGTAAATAGCTGATGATGCCGGTCGCGCGTCACGGTTGGCTTCGTGGCTCGCAGGATCGAGAGGGGATCACCGGAATGGCGCACTCACAACTCGTCTCGCCTACTCGAATAATGCATCCATCCACAGTGCATGCTTCCAATTCCTGAACACAACAGCGAGTTTAATTACTGTCGAAACAGAGTCCCGCGTTCAAAATTGCCAGTATTCTTTCAACAATTCAATGCTGAGAAAGTCAAGTCAGTTCTTTCCGTCATTCGGATCGTGCCACGGACGGCGCAATTCTATGCTTATTTTAATCGTATCAATACTTCACTGACTACTGTACTGCCTGATGTAGCATAGCTGCGTGATAAAGTCGATCCCCGTTTTAGTTTATGGAATCCACCAAAAGCTAGGTGCTTGGGTGTTAGGCTTTGAGATGTAGGGCTCGCACCTCTATCTTCAATCAATCTAACTGCTAAAATTATATGTTTTATTCGATTTATTATATTAGTTAAATTAATATGACATTCAACTTTTAGCCTGTGGCCTCTCAGGCCGAGGGTAATGGTCTGATAGCCCCATAAATGTCAGGCCGTATTTGGAGGTCCAATAAAATTCTAGTTAGGGACTTTCACCAGTGATATAGTTTAATTTGAAGCTTGATGCGTATGTTGGAGAAGAAGACAATATAATAAAGAGGACAAGATACAAATAGTTTATTGTTACACTAAAATTTGATTATTTCAGTTGATGTGCCATTTTGAATTTAACAGTTACAGCAAATAAACTTTCTCAAGAATCTAGAGTTCTAAGGCTGCGGCTGTCTTCGGAATTGTTGATAAATCACAAGACAATCATTTCTAAGTAAATTGATCACTAAGTGCACTGTAAACCAATGATATTCAAGCAAAATAATCTTCTTCTCTCTTCTTTACATCGCCATGTATACGATATTCTTCTTTACATATATTACTCAATGATGTAATGATAGACAATGTTTTAATTCTTAAATATGAATACACTTGAGTCATGCATGTACGCGTATAGTGAGGAATGAAACCACAGTTGGAATTTAAATCTAGCAAGCGTACATTATGGTAGCTGGCTACCGTCAATCATGGAAGCAACCATGTCTTGCAATAGATCATAGTCTTGAAATGGCAGGTGCTGGAGAGAAGGTGGCAAACTTTGCAGAAGCACGCTAGGGTTTAAGCTCCCTCCCTGGACAAATTTGTCATCGTCTAAGCGTTGCAGTACTTGTCGCATCATCAGGTCATGGCAAAAGCTCGAAGGCATAGCCTGAGGCGGCGGCGGCAGCGATATGTACCCGCCCCCCCTCAGCGTTGCGGGGCAGTGGTGAGTGTGTCTGCCTTCGTAGGTTGTGATCACGATTAATGGATTCTGGAAGCATCTCTCCACCCTTTTCTTTACTGGGCACTTCTGCGTTGTGCAACGGTAGTAGCTCCTGAAATTTGCCAAGGCAATCGATCGTATTCGTATATATATATATATAACAAGTGAATTAGAAAGATGTTTAATTATTACGCAACTACGTACTGACCTCGGGTAAGGGCTGTTCTTGACTGCTTTCTGGCCATACTTCCTCCAACGGTAGCCGTCTTCAAGATGATCCACTTCGCTCTGAGTAATAAAAGCAAAACTAGGATCTCTAGCTCGCTTCTCTCCTTTCTTCTTGGGCTTATTCCTAATTCCACATATCAAATGCAGATTAGGAAGCTTTTCCAGAGTTAGACGACGACGTGATTAATTAACATTGTTAAAATTAAGGATTATTATCGAATGCAATTTTATCTAACAACTGTAAATATTGGTTTAATTTTGAGATGACTCAAGAGCAAACTATTCAGTTATGAATGAATGAAGGAGAGAGAGAGAGAGAGAGAGAGGTTTGTTAACTGCGTGTGTTTCTAATTTGTAGGTAACTGAGACTTTTGCTCACCTCATGATCATCAGATCATCAAAACATGGGAAAAGAAAAGAAATATTTATAGCTATTTGATTGATTTAAGGCAAGGACTCTTGGAATTTGTCGAAACGCTAGAGAATTGTGCGCCAACAATTAATTATTTCCTGTCAATCGTAAATCTGTAGGGATCAAAATATATAAACGAGTACATGAATTATAATTTGAAGAAAATTGGATTCACTTGAAGCAAATTAAAGGAGAAATAGATGGAAATTAACTCACAATTTCTTAGACATATCGCCCTCTGTATCTGCCTCCTCAGGCTGTTGCTTCACCTCCTCTTGATCCTGCTTCAACTGCTCCTCCTTACGCCGTCCGAACTCATCCTCTTCGCCGGCGCCGGCGCCGACCTCAGTAGTCGAAGAAGAAGTCGATGAGTTAGGCGTTATCGGAGTCGCAGCTCCGCCACGGCAACCCAGCGTGCTCGTCGGAGGAATATTACCAGCACTCAAGGTGTCAAGATCCAACATCAGCTCAGAACCAACCGTCCCCACTGCCACCGGGATTTCCGAAGAGGAAGATGAAAAGCCAAAAGAACTAGCGGCGGCCGCTGCCGTAGCGTAGTCGACCATCGAACTCCGTAACAAGTCGGTGATGCTCAAGAACGTCGTCGACGGTGCTCTTGCCGGCGGCGCATCGTGGTCATAACAAATACCCCCACCGGGAGCTCCGAATGACGGCTTGTGGGTGAAGAACGGAGAGGGTTCATCGTGGAAAATGAAGTTACAGGGCTCCTCCGGCCAGTGATCTCGATCGCCAGACATGGCGGATCTGAGCTCCTGGATAGATCCGCCGAGAGAGTCTTCGCCTGGTGCACTGTAAAGAGGGGCGAGGCTGTGGCCTAATTTATATGCGGTTATTTTTTTTTATAGATTTTTCTCATATAATAATAACAATATTTCACTTTGCTCCTCCTAAAGTTTTCCGACTTTTTTTAAATTACTCCCAGAAATTCACAATCATCAAACTACCTCATTATGTTTTAATTTAAATGGCAACTTATTCTGTGTTGAAATCTTTATATCATAATATAAGTTTTAAAATTCATCCCTTTCTCAAAGATTCTAATCTACCTAAAATGATTTGAAAATAAAATTTTAACCAAACAAGTCAACTCGATCCCTTGACTTTTGGATGATATAAGATTTCTAGTCAATAAAAGTTTTTTAATTCAGTAGGGTCACAATATATTATGTTAACTACGAAATGAAATTAATTAATCTATTTAACCTATTTTGCACTATACCAGACAATATAAAACGCCAAAGCACATCAGATGAAGATTTCGAGCATAAATAATTCGAAAAATTATTTCCCAATTAATCATTTTATTTGTGCAGGGTAAGAGCAGACGCGGTTTGATAAATTTATAAAATTAGGGGTGTAATTCAGTAAAAAAAATAATAATAACCCGGAGACATCGATCCAACAAAGGCAACCCGGACAGAGATGCGTCGGCACAGCATGGGACCGGCCCCACCGACATTCGATAAGTGGATCGTGCGGCCGACGAGCTAAGGCAGACAGTTGACCGCTGCGCACCCGCGAGATCCGCCGGGACTCGATCGGACGACGGCGGAAGGACGTCGAATCGTAGAAGTGTGAAACCGGCGAGCCGCGCCGCTAGTCAACGGGGTGCCGGGACAACATTTTTTTTTTTGGTCTTTTCCCATATTTTTTTTTTTGGCTCTCAAATCGGTCGACGAGAACATGCCTCGGGATGGCAACAGCCAACAGCCCTTTTCGTTGACCGAAACCTCATTAATCAACTCGCGCATAATTAACACCTCTGGGAGAGGAAGAAGGTTTTTGCAGCTCATAAAATCAGGAAAATATGCAAGAGAAAATATATATATATATACAAATTACATTATTGTAGTGAAGTTTGACTATTCTGCAAGGTCGTTACTGGTCACACATCTCTCATTAAAATATGATGCGCGGAGATAAAGAGAGACCCTTTGAGTGGATGATGATGTGTGCGCACCTAATCTATCCCATCTTTGAAGTTGACCAGAACGCATATATCCATGTCCTTGGAGATCTAACATCAACTGCACCATTTCAGTTTTCATTTATTTATTTTTTTGGGTGGAAGCGAGGATAATCGAGGAAGAAGCCTCGTTTTAAATGAAAAACAGTTTCAGATCCAGATAAATGATCGCTTAATTATGCGAGAGCAGCTTAAATTGTAGTATAAATTCTAAGAAGGCGTACAGTATGAGGTGGGCCGGGGTTGACCGAGTGCTCTTTCTTGTTCTTGTCTGTCCGCTGCATTACACGACAAGATGTGAAGAGAAATAGAGAGGAGGAGACGGCCTGATATTGTTGACTGCTCGCTCTGGTTTCTGATGGAATGAGGTTGCAGTGTCATCGAAGTCATATATAAGATAACAAAGCACTTAAGGATCTCTATCGATCGATGTGTATATCTCGACTTATTGTTGAGTCTTGCATTTTGATTTTCCCTAGAAAATGGCATGAAGTATATATATTTATTTCTGCTGCTTTTTTTCTTGACATGTAGTTAAGATATACGTTTTATTTCAGCTGTTGCTCAATTTAGGTGTGTTTCTTAAATAATAAAACTTCATGGGATCGATTTCTTAGGCTTTGATTGTTTGAAGGTCAAGATACCCTTCCATGGTTTCACAGACTTGCGTTATACGATCGATCGAGTCAAATTAAAGATCATTAGAGCATGTAAATAAGGCATGCGGTCGCTGGTGGCTCATCCGTTCGATTCCTGCAATAAATGCTTTTGACTCAGTTGGTTTATCTTATTCTCGTGGTACGTTATGGAATAGTTTTTTTATTTTATTTTGGAGAAGTAGCAAGTGATTTTCCACTGTAGCAGTAAAATACATTTATTATAATATATATAATCCTTTTGGGTTCTTATTATCTGGATTGATGCAGGGGGCGGGATCACCGGTTAATCGGCTTAATGACGTTGTTGCTATGATCGCACAAGTCAAAATTATTGCTCAGCCAATGCGTCTGAACAAATGCTGTCTACTCAGACAAATTGTAATAACCTTTTCAATTGTTGAGTCATTTAGCTTTTCAAGAAGAGCAACAGGATGTCATCTTTCATTTTTTAGGCGAGCTGAATTCGATGGTACCCTCCCCTACGATTGATCTGGAAGAACAAAGAAAACTTTTTACAGGACACAAAAACAAGTTCATAAAACACAAGCCAAGGGAAGGAAAATAGACACTTTCATGATTTAATGGATATAACATTTCAGTTCGACTGCACGTTTACTTGCTACTTACTATTCAAGAACTTGGGTTAAAAGACAAATTAACTTGCAAACTAAGTACAACTTCTTGCTGCTTCGTGCCAATGAACAAAACTGTCCCAGATTAGCACAAGTTCCGGATGCACCTTTACAAATTAACTCGAGCTCAAGTGAATTACTCGATATGATGTTTAACTCTCGGCATTTCATGCGACAAATTTGATAAAGGTCGAGACATTAAGAATGAAAGAAAATTATATCTACAACGGCCAAGCACTCAGAGAGATTATTAATGTACAAGAGACAAATTGAAAACCCACGTAAGCATGCACCAACCAGCTTTTCTCACCATGCTCTTCCAGATATCCCACCAGCTTGTCCATTCAATCTACCAAGCAGAGAATTAAAATCCATCGGTTGCCCACTGTCGCTCATCCTCTGGACAACACTTATAACTTGATTCTTATCAAATCCCATACTAATTGCTCTCTCAATCATCTCCCCGTACGGGTGATTGCGGATGGACTGGGAGTCGTACTGGTGAGTTGGAGGTCCTGGCTGGTTCCTGGCAGCCGGAAGGTTGCTCGGTGTGTAGCTGTAGGCGGCATTATAGCCTTGTACGTCGTTGTGCGATGGCGGTGGATAGGGTGGAGTGCCCATGTAACTGCCACCCTTGCCCAGCTGTGGTCCAAAGGAACTCTGGCTGACTGTAGGCTGCATAGGCTGCTGCATGCCGTGAGGAAGGGGCAGAGGCGGCTGCAACACTGTGCTGCCACTTCCTCCATAACCAAATGGAAAAGCTCCAGGGCGGATACGTCCAGGATGTGCAATTACTGGATTAGGAACCTGCATAGGCATGCAGCTAGGAAATGTTTCAGGACCAGGATTCACAGGCTGAGACGGGTAAGGGGCATATGATGGCGGAGGTGGCGATCTGATTTGAGCCTGTGAAGCAGTTTGTTGCTGCAGGTGCTGATCTGGCTGTGGAGGTAGTTGCTGGAGGTATTGAGGAAAAGACGGAGGCTGGTTCTGGTTTACTGACACCGACAGCTGTGGCAGTGCTGGATGTGGTAAATCCTGAAGCTGGGATTGTTGTATGTACTGTGGCTCAGGTTGGTTGTGTTGGTCCGGCAGCACTGTTTGATGCTGACCATAATAACTGCCAACTTGGTTTGGCATAACTTGGTCCTGATAAATGCTAGCAGGGACAGGTGCTTGCTGGTGTGTAGATAGTTCATTGTACGGCTGACCTTGTGGAGAAGTTCCAGCGGGAAGCACTGTTTGATCAGTTTGTCGAGGTAAAGCAAGTGCCAACTGCTGGTTCCCAGTGTCAGATTTTACATTCTGGCTTTTTGGCTCTGATGCTTCCCGTACATTAGTATTCTCAGGAGCTTTCTGCACAATTTGAAGTTTGACTAGTTCCTTTTGAGTTTCAACAAGTTCTTGCTTATCTCTCAGAATTTGAACAGATCTATGCACCTGAACAGGGAAACATTAAAAAAAAAAAAAAAACAAAACTGATAACTCCCAGAAAATGAAACAGATGGAAGAATAAAAAGAACTAAAGAGCACTCTCGGAATTAAAAACTTCATATTTCTCAGTGAATATGACAGAAACCATTGAAAAAAATGGAAGAAACAGGTGAAGAAACAAATTTCACTGTTGAGCCTCACTGCATGGAATGAGGCAACTGTAATTTCAAGGACATTCATTGGAGCACAACCAATGAAAAGCATTAATTTTATCATTTCTGTGCTTGGGAACACCAATAAGTGCAACAGAATTCGTTTTTTTGCATAGATAAATTTGAACTCATTGAATTAAAAAGCCCCTATTCCCATTTGCAGGAGAAAGCAGTTATCTATAACCATAGAGTTAAACAATACTTAACTCCAACAGAATCAAAAAATCCATCATCTTTTGAGGATGCTAAACTGGACACAAAAGAACAAAAATTTATAATAATTAAATACAAATTCAATTAGGTTATCTTCACTAGAGAATGAAGTGAGAGAATACATGTCAAGCGTAGAGATGTTCACGAGGATGATGCTTTATTTCCCCCAATTTTAAACAACCAAGATTAATGGTGCAAGGAGTTATAGTCAAGTACAAAGATGTTCAAAGATAGGGAAAGGAGTATGCATTACCTTGACGCATGTAACAACAGTTAATGGATTAGGCAATCCACGTAGTCACCCCGAATAATATAGGTTTCATGTTTTTCTCTTTTATTCTATCTATAGTAGTGAAGTTCACCAAAGACCATATAAACAAAGTTTTCAGTTTAAATCCATTTGGTCAATACATAATAACATCAGACTTATGAGTTTTAATGTATTGAGCATCATCAAAGAGCAATCGACTCTACTGCTTGCTGAGATAGTACGTGATCTAACCTTTACTCAAATCTCATTGTTATATATATAATCGCTGTTCATATTATACAAGGATGAATGGCTATCGAAAAGTATTGGTTAACTATGTCATTCAGAGAAAATTTAAGAATTAAGAAATGACCAAAGACTGGAGGGAAAGTTATTTAGTATCACTTTTAAGAATAAAGATCATTTATGATATTGTTGTGATTATAAAGGGGATGAAGTTGCTGTACCATGAAAATGTTAGAAAAAAGCTACTGAGAGAAGAAGAGGAGAGGAGACAAATATTTCTGAAAATCAATTCAATTTTATGCTGAGATTATTGAGATCAAATGCTGCCTATTTAATAAGACAACCAATGAAAAATATAGGAAAAAGAAAAAAAAAACATATGATTAATGTTCATCTAGAAAAATAATACATTGGCCATTTGACAACTATTGTGGTGGATTTTACAAAAAAAAAAACCATAATTATATTAATATGATAAAGGATATGTATTATAATAGGATCACTAGTTTTACAACTATTGGTAACATTGCAAATGAACTTTCTATAACCGTTGATTTAACATCAAAGGTTAGCTCTAAATTTATATTTCTTTTAAGTGTGTACTTAGAAACTTAAGGTTTTAGTAAATGGAATTAAAATTAAATGTATGAAATGAAATGTTACTAATAAGAAAATATCTTGGATCTATTATTCGACAAAATATATGGCAAATTGGAATAAAGAGTATGTGGCTGTAATGGAAAGATTTTGGAATCTTGTGTGATTATCAAGCGACATTTAATCTTAAAAAGCAAATTTAATAAGACTGTTGTCATCCTCCATATTCTATTGATTAGAGTATTGTTTTGCTACAAAAAAAAAAATAACAACAAAAATTTAATTAAATAGATATAAAACTTTTAAGAAGGAAATTTGGAATTTTACTCAAAAGGATAAATAAAAAAATATTATATCTTGGAGCACTGACATGTAGCTCCAATCTATGATAATGAGAGAAAATAGCGTGAGGTGGTGTACATGTTCAAAAGTGACAATTAGATTCTATAGTTAAACCAATTGAATCAATTAAAATAGAAGAAATAGAGTGATTAAAAATAAATAAACAAATAACACAAGTAAATGTGCTAAAATATTTTAAATAATTTGAATACTAATAATGCAGCCTTACATAGAGCTAAATAAAGGAATAAACTTTGTATCGCGGCTCTATAATTTGGAAAAATGCAGTGTTGATTATGATGGCGACAACAACAAAATAATAGTTTGGTCATCAATTAACTCGAGATATCGCGGAGTCCAACTAGACATAAATCTCTTATTTTGCATCCAATCTATTCCCTGTACTATTGATTGGTAATGAATAAATTTTTTGACCATTTGTTTGTGGTCATGGCAGTCACCAGTTACTCACATGAGTCCCTAGTGACATAATAACTATGCCAGAATCAAAAGTGAACTATTGAAAACATCAACCAAAAAAACTGCAGAGAGCTAGTTTAATATACCTTAATCTAAAAGTGATGATAGAAATATAAGTAATAAAGAGCCCCAAGTAATAAATATATCTAGAGTGAGATTTTGGCATGAAAAATTAGAGACTGGAAGGATATTTTGAATTAATTATAGTAGTAGAAAACCAAATCGAATTAAGTATTGATCATATTATTTAAACTGACAGTGAACATTGATGAAATGCTTTCGATGATAACAGAAAAATAAGAATGCAGACAAATAGATAAGTCATGCTCTATGAAGAAACACTATATAACTATTGTTGAAGGTAGATTTCCCACCCAGTAGAGCTAATAGAATGTAATAAATGCATATTTGAGGCTTTCAAACTATACTTTGGTGGATCATATAAATACAATGTACCTACTGTATTATAATGAGAAGCTTGATATATATTTCTGATAGAAAAAACTTCCAAAAAGCAAAATCATCATTCAGTCAAATTTATGGAATATAGTAAATGATCCTAATAACCCCAAATTGCAAGTACCATTGGAGTTTAGGAATATACTATGTACCCTCTTAAATTCCAAGAACTCAAACATTATCTTCTTTATTGACACGTGGAAAATTTAAGTGACAATATAAAAATAAAGCAATAGTAACAAAAACCTTGTTTTCATGCATGATACTTTTTTAAAGAACAATTATTGTGTGATTTATGTTTATTAAAACAATTTTGTTAATTTGATTGTCAAGTACCACTTTTTGGAATTGAAAAAGAAAAAAAAAACCACAGTGGGATACATATTAATCAACTAATATTAGTGGATCATATTTTATATCAGAACTTACTTCTTGAAGATGCTTCTCAAGAGACTTGAATTTCACATCTTTTTCACTCTGACTGTGAGTAAAATCAGCTCGAAGTTCACCAATAGATCGCTCAAGTTTGTAGCAAACTATCTCCAACTGTGACAAACGGCCACAAATACCATCAAGAGATAGGAGTAAATTATCAGCATATTTCTTCATGCATTTCTCAACAGATGTTAATACACCCTCCCTGGAATAATCTTCTTGTTCATAGATACTGACTAATGGTCTTCCCATGCTATTCTCATGGAGATCCTGTTCAGTGATGATCATGTAGTTATATATATATAAAAAGAGAGAGGCTTTTTGGAAAATCAAGGACTGAAACAAAATGAAACATGATAACTTCTATTATTTCCATAAGAACTTTCCAAATAGTTAACAAGGCGAGATAAATTGTTAAAAGATGCTCCTACATACACAATTACCATCTAAAATTACAAGAATTGAGGATCATATAAAGACTTCATCTTGGGGCGTTACTATTTCACGAAGCGCTTGCAGAGGGCCAACGTAT
Organism: Alpinia galanga; assembly: GCA_037177395.1. Lineage (NCBI taxonomy): Eukaryota > Viridiplantae > Streptophyta > Magnoliopsida > Zingiberales > Zingiberaceae > Alpinia > Alpinia galanga. The sequence goes on along the minus strand of JBAMHZ010000056.1, from coordinate 6,038,805 downwards.
ATGGATGTTAGCCATATCAAAATAGACCACCTTGGAGATAGCTATTATCCATGCCAAAGTTAAACAGTAGGATGACCATCTCGAATGGGAGACCTAGATTGCTTCAACAGACACAAAAGAACAATCTAAGCGGCAAAATTATTCCACGATGACAATGTACATCCAAACAAAGGCAATCCAACAGAAAACCATGAAACGAGGACTAATCAAATTACGGGAAAATGTCGAACAGGATGCAGGGAAAAAAAAACGAAACCGTAATTTCCCCTTTCCCCCAACAAACAATCACATTGGCCAGCAGCAAGATCCAAATTACAGGTAAACATAAAACTTTCTACCCATTCCCAGACTCGAAACGTTCAACCCTCTTCACAGCCATGACAAATTCAGGATTAACCTAACCAACCAACATCACGACACGCGCAATTGAAATGGCACATCGAGAAGCAAAATATATCTACATATTAAAAAAAAACGAACGACGACAACCTTTCCGCGGGAATCCGATCGCTTCCCAACCGAAGTGTCCTGGGCGGAGAAATCGTCGTAGGAGCACAGGATGTCATCGGAGCCGAAATCGAACGATCTAGAGCCTGAGGCGGCTGCTCGTCCGGAGGACTCACTCGACGCCATGGGAGAAGAGACAAAGAGGGGAGAGATGCGGTTGCTCACCTTCGGCGACCAGTGGGTTTATGAGCACGCGACGGCGACGAGGTGAAGACCGCAGGCGCAGACCATCGGGCGGTGAATGGGGGCGACGCGTTTTTGTACGTTAACTTCCACCAATGACAACGAGAGAGGGTTAAAGCGTGAAGGGAAGAAGCGAGGATTTGGGGTGGAATTGTTCTTATGGTGTCGGGTAACGTAAAGAATGATGAATAGACATATTTAACACTAAGAGAGAACTTATTCGTTTTTTTTTTCTTTTTATTTTTTCTTTCATGTTAGCTTCATTTTAATGGATAACGATAGCATTGTGAATTATAAAATGAGAAAAGAAAAAAAAATATTTTAACATTACAGTCTAGATTGGATCTATCGAATTGATTCGCTCTGTTAAATAATTTAAACAGATTAAGTTAAATTTATCAATTTAAATCTACAGTGGATCTAAACAGATCAGTATTAGTTGCAAGTTAAGATGGATCAATCTGTGGATTAAATAAAAATAAAAATCTTATTTTTCTGATCACGATAGTCAATAAAAATAGATGCATAAAAAAATAAAATTTTTTAAATGTTTCATGTACTTTTCGAATTCAATTGCAGAGAGTGAGATAAAATTAATAGAGAAAATAAATTAAAAGAGATTTCATTATTAGAAAACAACTAAGCTATAAATTTGAAAGAAAAATAAAATATCAAATATGCAATACATCCTATATTATTGGAAGAATAAAGAGAATATTAGAATGACTCCCTTATACATTGTAAAAGATTACAAAGTTATAAATCAAATTTGAGAATAATATAAAAAATTTAATATATAATAAAATTATACCCTAGGACTGGCTCACCTAATTCTCAATTCACATTGAGTTGGATTGGATTGAAATTTTTTTAATGACAGATTGACTTATTTTTTACCCGTTAAATATTAAATTTAGGTTTGACCGCTCTCGTTACAACTAGTTTCTTTCTATAAATAAAAAATAATATTTTCTCTAATAAAAATAAAAAGGAATGTGAGAGCGCAGAGTTGTTATTTGCACTGAGCTTTCTTCTTCCAGAGATCGCCGAACACCCAAACACCAACCGCGTTCCGCTTCCCCTCTTCCTCCTCTCTAGCCATCGATGTCGGGTCCCACTCGCCGGTATCCTCCTGTGCCTCGGTGGTCTTCCTCCATTGCTAAATTTGCGTCCTCAGCCGCTTCATCTCGGCTTCTGCAGCCGTCTTCTCTGTTTCGGCCGAGCGCAGTGGCTTTGCTAATAGCTCTTCCTTGGCCGCGCTTTGTTTCAGCTCCTCCTCCACCGATCTTACCTTCGTCATCAGCGCTTCTTCCCTTGCGCGCGCGGCAGAGAGTGTGACGGCCGGCCATCTCTGCCGCTGGTCTAGCCGGAAGAAGCACAGCTACTTCTCGAAGAATCCCCGCCTCTTTCTGCTTCTCGAGCAGAAAAGCCCTCGCCATTCTTCCTCTTCGTCTTGATCCGCTACTTCGTGCCCAGAGTCATCGGCTTCATCTGAAGGATCCTTGTGTTGTGCGCATGGGGAAGCACTCGCTCTTTTTCTTCGTCGACCAATTTCACGGCAACAGCACGGTCAGCGTCGAGCTTCGCGGCCTCCTCCGAAGCCAAATAAGCTCTCAGTTCCTTGAGCTCCTCCTCTGCTTCGCCAAGCTTCAATTCCGGTCCCGCATCTCTAGTGCCGCGCTTCTTCTCGTTCTACAGAAACAGCAGCCTCGAAGTAGTTCCAATAATTATAGTTCTCGTTCTACAGAAACAGCGAATGACGTCCTCTGGACTTGGGGGCGGCTCCGGCCGCCGCGGACACTGTGCGGTGGAGGAAGTTGGCCTCGAAACTGGTCCGCAAGCGAATCGGTGCCGGCCGCTTTGGGAATTCGGACGCTCTGTTGCCGAGAAGAAGTTCAGCAAAACGATTCTGAAACCAAATGAAATCGAGAGTTTGAACTCTGGCATTACCTCGATCCCGACATCGGAGAAGACAAGCTCGAGGTCCACTTACTACAGTAGATTATTTCCCCTGCTCCAAACGCGGATCGAGTTTGGCAACAAGACCGCGACAGAATAAATAAATAAAGAGCGAAAAACTAGTTCATGATTTATTTACGCCAACCTGCATAATTGTGGAATCAAACAGTTGAATGAGTTGACAATGAATGAAGAACAGTAAATCTATATAGATCTCGAACAACCAACAAGATCATATCTGTTTGGCGGCTATTTACTTTACAAGTTACAACTGAGCACACAGAGATAATCAATCTGAACAGAAGTTCTTAACTTTTTCAGATTACCCGAACAGTAAATAATTTTCATCGACAAGAAAAATATAGCTATACAGGCACCTTGGAGGGTGATCTTTACGGTTATCTGTTGACTATTCAGGACCTTTATGTGAGTGCACAATTTAACTTATTCTAATGCACATAGCCATGCTACCCAACAGGCTCATTAGCTAGTACTGTAAGAATGTATAAACACTAGGAAAAACCACAACAAAATAAAGTCCAGCTAAAGTTATCAGCATACGAAGTATCAATGAGAAGAACTAGTTTGTCCACCAAATAACTAGTGAGCATCTGAAGAAAAATCCCTCTACTCCAGTGTCTCAATAGATAACCAACCCGCCAGCCAAGGCTTCAGTGGAAATGCTCAACGCCTGTAAACCTAATCACAATAAGAATCGAAATTTATTTATGGAGAAGTGGCAAAAACAGTAAAGTGGAAATGATCAATGGTAGTTCCAAAACATGTCCAAGGCATTAATTTTGATCAACTAATGCAGACAAGGATGGTGATAGCACCATGAAGGACAAAATAATGCATATGAAATTAAGTTTGAATATGTCTACGTTGTTGTTGTATCCATTTACTTTGTCTAGTTTGAAAAATTTCTATGACATGAGAAAAATTAATATGGAAATGCGTAAGAGAGATATGTCAATATCCAGACCATCCAAATTCAGGTGAAGAAAACAAAAGCCTAGTTTGGCCTTACAACGATAAAGATCATTTAAGCCAAGGAATTTAGTTAGCCAAGTCCCAACCAAGTCAGCATAATTATATTTAGTTGTCGACCATTTGAGTCTATAGTAGCTCCCCTCTCAGCTTCTAAAAGAAAATAAAGGTTATCAAAATTCGAGTGCCATTTTTTGTTGAAAATCTTTAACAAACAATCTACCCTGCCTAGGAGTCTAACCATTATACAATATTTATTAGTCACTAGGTTGCATATTCATGGCTGTTAAGATACAGAAAACTGAACTTGAATGTAATTCTAAAAATTTTCTAGTGTTTCTTTTCCATATAATTTTAACATACATCTACTGAGTGTTAAGAACATTTTTATAATTCATTTTAAATTAAAAATTGAACTTATCTTTCAGGTTTTCATAGTTCTGAGTTATAGCCAATATCTCGCTAGCTAATTTTCTTTTGCCTTTTAACACTTGAGATAAAGAACAGCCTCATCAAAGAATAAACAACATAGTTCCAGAGGCTTTTGTGTATGTTGAACTTACTGTTTATTCTCTGATTAGAAAAGGCCATTGTGAACGTGTTATATAATAGAACATGCATATAACAGGCCATTCTGATTTTTTCTAACTCGTTCAATGAATGAAGTGAAGATTCATAATGAAAAAAAAAAAAAGGTTGAAGAAAGTTACCTTTTTTCCTATTCAGTATTACGTGCAATGTGGGAGGACTCATAGACGAGGTTTTGTAACCCTGGCTTGAGCTCCTCATTGAAGAACTCTTCGTACTCCTCTCCATCGCCTGCCTTCTTCTTCACCTCGACTACAACCATTGATGGCGTAAGCTCATATACATCCACGCCGATTGTCAAGTGGCCCTTCTCACTCTCTCTAGTTCCTTCTAAGCTGATCTGACATCCCTTCTTCCTGACCTTAAAGCTTACTACCTTTGCAATGTCCTCCAATTTAGATACTATTACTGGTGCAGGCTCCTTTGACAGGAACCTGTTCATCTCCGCTTTTTCTTCAAACAAACCTGAGAGGTCAAAGCCACAGGAGAAAGATATGATATCAAATGCGGTAAGGCTTGGTGGCCTCAACAATGGATGGTGCTGGTAGAACTCGTCGTCGAATGATGCCGGACAGGAAGCCACAGAGCTATCCGATTCCGACCCTGACTCATACGTCTCATCCGATATAGGTTCATTACTCTTCAATGGTTCGTCTTCTGTATCTGAATCGTTAAAGCTATGCAATTGGTTGTCTTCGATATAAAATCGGATGTGCCGGAACCCTTCTCTGAACCAGGGATTCTCCATTATCTCCGGAATGGTGGCTCGGGATTGGGGATTGATATCGAGAAGGCGATGGAGGAGATGGGTGAGGTCTTGCGAGAACCACTGTGGGCACCGGAAGGATCCTTTGTAGATCTTGCGGTACATGGCCACAACGCTGAGGTCGTGGAAGGGGAGGTAACCAGCCATGAGCACGAAGAGGATGACGCCACAGGACCAGACGTCAACCTTAGCGCCATCGTAGCCCCTGCGGGCGAGAACCTCCGGCGCGACGTACGCTGGCGTGCCACAGAAGGTATGCAAGAGTCCGTCGACGTGCATCTGCTCAGCCACAGCCGAGAGGTCGAAATCAGAGACCTTGAGGTCACCATTATCGTCGAGGAGGAGGTTCTCCGGCTTGAGGTCGCGGTGGAAGACGCCTCTGGCATGGCAGAAGGACACCGCGGAGATCAGCTGCTGGAAGTAGCGGCGGGCGGTGTCCTCGAGGAGGCGCCCCTTAGCGACACGGCCGAATAGCTCGCCGCCGCGGACGTACTCCATTACGAAATATATCTTCGTCTTGGTCGCCATGACCTCGAAGAGCTGCACCACGTAGGGATGACGTACACGGCGTAGGATGGCGATCTCGCGCTTGATGTGCGCGGCGAACCCTCCCTTGACGATCTTCTCCTTGTCGAGCGTCTTGATGGCCACGAGCTCATCGGTGCGGACGTCGCGAGCGACGTAGACCTTGGCGAAGGAACCAGCACCGAGGAGCCTGCCGACATCAAACCGCCCGAGGAGGAGACCACCTCCTCCTATATCCTTCTTCCTCCTATTCTCGACCAAGCTCGTCTCCGGCGCGTCTGCTTCTGTCATCGGGCACGCTCGGATTCCTAATTCCGATTCCGATCTCAGAACCTCAAATATGTAAACTCGATCGCTGCCGTCTCTCGTCAATATTTGCGTCTACGAACTGAGGAAAGAGAAGCGCAACGCTCATGTGGAGAGCTATATAAGGGTATCGGCCGGGCGTCGGAGGCGGACCAAAATTAAGTGACGGGGAAGTAACGGAAAAGGCAGAACTCGTCCCGACGTCCTCCGCTGGATTACGGATGATGGCGACACCGTTACGGCAACAACAAACAGATAACCCAGTATTGCTTGCACGGTTTCCAACCGCGACGTGCTCCAGCGGACACTCCGGTTTCTCGAGATACGTGGACAGACAGAGGCGTCTGCTGTTCCCTTTGACAGCCGGCGGCGAACCACCGTCCGTCTTAATTGAGTTGCCTGTTTCGCAGGCACGAAGCAGCAGTAGATTCTTCTAGGCCCGCAGAGTGACGATCCGTTACCTGCCTTTTGGGTCGAGGAAAGAGTAGGCTCCACCTGACGTCATCCGCAGCCATGTGGTGGGGCAAATGAGAGAGCAAATTACACTTCACTCTGCGGAAAATTTTAAATACCTTTTTAAGGTTTTAACTTGACTTGTAAATGAGCCCCATATCCTTGAATTTTTAAAAATGATTAATATTTTATAAATTGTCTATGACTTTTAATTGGATTAGGTTCACCAAACAATTTTGATTAAAAATATTAGATGGTCTTTTTAAAATTTATTTAACTAATTACATATTTTAATTTTTTACCATTTTTTTTTCAAAAGAGAGAAAAAAAAAAAAACAGAGAGCGTAGATTTTAGATGAGATTGGACCGTTCGCTGGATTCCCTGGAGAGGGAGGGCACGAGCTAGCCGACCCAAGCAAGGAAATACGGCACTAAAGCGCTGCGCTGCTCTAATTTAATCTTCTTTAATAATTGAACTGGATCAGTATTCATTCACTCATCTGCATTATCCACTCTTATACCAAATCTACTGACTTTGAATGAGGACCCAACAGCTGTTGCATTTGGTCATTAATTCGTCTCTTCTGCGCTCGCTGGGCTCCGGTTTTGGCTGCTGCAGTATCCAAAAGCGTTTTTCCCTTGTTTCTGTCCCTGGTCAAAAGTCTAAACTGCTCGGTGCCGCATAATTTTCCAAGCGAAGAAAGAAGAAGAAGCCATGTTTTTGAGGCTGAGCAGTCAACGACCTGTTTAATGAGCCTTGATGGCCATGCCGCATAAACCCTGGCCCAGTGCACTAGATATGGCTGTTATCGCGACGCGAGCTGCAGAAATCTGTACCAACTCCGCCGCGTCTCTGCTCGAGCTTTCTTTCGTGCGGCATTCTCAGGAAAATGATCGACTTTTTTTTGTTTTTTTTTTTTTTGTGTGTGTGTTGAAAATGATAAAAGTTAGAACGAGTTGCATTCAGTTGTCCATGTTCAAAAATAAATAAATAAATAAATAAATTTCAACAAAAATGTAGATCGTAATTATTTATTTTAATGGAAAGTGTAATCACTCTGCTACAGGAAATAGAAAGCATTTAATGTCTGTGGTTGAGTTGGAGAATTGTCTATACCGGAGTCTCTTTCTTCCCTTCCGCTGCCCTTCCTTCTCCTTTCTCCTTCCCGACCATCTCACATGGCCTCGCTGCCGCTGGGGCCCAATCATCCGCCGGAGCATGATGCCTTCCTTTCTGCCGCTCCTCCCCGGAGCTCTCAGATGGGCGAGGGCAAGGTATTCTTCACCTCGTCTTCCGTTGGTTTTCCTGTTTCCATTTGCTGCTGCTCTAGGCGATTCGAACTGCTTCCTTGATATGTTGCCTCGGAGCAACTTGTCAGATGTGTGTTCCTGTCCCGGTCGGGGAAAAACATATCTATTCTGATGTGAATAATTTTTTGCTCCTTGATTTTCTTTTTCCGATCCTCCTTGGTTCGTTATTTTGTAAGGCTGGAGGTTGGATCTCGGGTAGATAGTCGCGTTTTTTCTGTCTTATTTGTTTTCTTAAACAACCCCAGTTTTTTCTGGTAAATTTTTAGAGAGCGTAACTTTGCTTGTTCTGCTGGATCTGTTCATCTCTTGTATGTAGTTATACTCATAGTTTACCCTTTTTCATTTTTCATGATTCTCAGCTTTTCATTAGCTTTTCCTTTTTTTAAGACCTCACGGTTTAATGCATTCTAGGTTGCGGATTTCAGCTCGGGTCTTTATCAAGTAGAAATCCCCTTTTTTTTGCAAGACGTGTTTTTGTTGGATTTATGTTTGAAACATTGTATACTCGTTTTTCAAACTTCTTTTCCTAGATTCTTCAATTTGAATTACGAGATTTTATACACTCTTATGGTCCTTTTTGCCTGATATGGAGCCTTGAACCATTTGATGCCCTCCCCAAGGTCTTGGTTTTGTCGTTCAGATTAGGTTCATAACTTGGATTTGTTTGTGCCATTCACCAGGGATCCGTTTTCTCTCAGTTCACTGAACTTCTATGTTAGTTGCTAACTCATGCCTGATTGCAAGTATTCATGTTCCTTGGGTAACTCAAAGTGTTTACCTGATATTTGTTTTGTTTTTGCGTACATGTTACTTCCAATTGTGTAAATCAAACTTCTTGTTCATAATGAATCTCAGCCAGCTTCTGTTCCTGAGGGAAATGATGCAGTCACTGGTCATATCATCTCCACCACCATTGGAGGCAAGAACGGTGAACCCAAGCAGGTAAGCAGCTGCTAGATAATTGTGTATGTTATCAAAATCTAAGCCATTCTATCTTCATATTTTCGGTCCTTTTATTTGATATGCAGACTATTAGTTACATGGCAGAGCGTGTTGTAGGAACTGGCTCATTTGGTATTGTATTCCAGGTATTTTGTTTTTTCATTTCCAATAATACGAGTCTAGCTGGTGCTGCTTGTAATATGTCGATATTGTGTCAGGGAAAATGTTTGGAAACAGGAGAAACTGTTGCTATAAAGAAGGTTTTGCAGGATAGTAAATATAAAAATCGCGAGTTGCAGCTGATGCGCTCAATGGATCATTCAAATGTGATATCTTTGAAGCATTGCTTTTTCTCCACCACAAGCAAAGATGAACTTTTTCTTAACCTGGTAATGGAATATGTTCCAGAAACTTTATATCGGGTTCTAAGACATTACAGTAGCATGAATCAAAGGATGCCACTTTTCTACGTGAAGCTATATACATATCAGGTAAATTTCCTTTCTTCTATAATTCTTCTTACACAAGCATGATGATATGTATCAACCTGTATATTTTCTCTTTCAGCTATTTAGAGGTTTGGCTTATGTTCATACAGTACCTGGTGTCTGTCATAGAGATGTAAAGCCACAAAATGTTCTAGTAGGTCTCTATTCTTGTAAAAGTGCAATGTTACATCTACCTTGATTGGTTCAAATTTTAGTAATCAGTTAAGCTTTCTGCAGGTAAATCCTCATACACACCAAGTCAAGCTATGTGATTTTGGAAGTGCTAAAATTTTGGTATGTGTTATTTCGAATAAAACCGTGGATGCCAATTTTATTTATGGCCTGCCTTTGTTTCTATAAAAGCGTTTGTTTGTCTTTTTCAAAGAATTAATTGGGTAAGTATTTAGCTGAAAAGATTCCTCAATAAGGTTTTGGTATGTGTTGTTTTGGAATGAAGTAATAGATGTCTGTTTTATTTCTGGCCTAATTTTTCTTTTTCATAAAAATCTTGCTTGTTTTAAAGAACTATTTGGGAACAATAATTATCTGTATTTAGCTGAAAGATTCCTCAGTTAGTTGGCATCTTACTTTTGCAATTTGGGTTTCTTGCAGTGTCTCCACTGTGATTTTGTTGATTTTATCTGATCTTTTCCTGAAAGCTTTGAGCATTTATACCTAGAACGTCAGCTACATAGTCTATTTTGCCAATTTCTAAGACATAGAGAACTAAGAAGAGTTAATTTCATTTTTAAACTTTTAGCATTTGTGAAGGATCATTATGGCTAGATAATTCTTCCTTCCAATGGATATGAAGGTTTTGCTACTCTTCTGAGAGATGGCTGAAGGCTTGACTACAGATATACCAAACAAATAGAGAAAATCTTACAACAGTAGGCAATTCTTTGCAAATTCCAACATCTTAATGATTTATGGTTTAGTCAATGCCATTGCCCTAGTAACAGAAATGCTGGTTCGTTGCCATGAAGCCTGAATTCTATAATGATTAGTCTTTTGACAATAAGTTGAGTTCTTAACACGTGGTGATTCTGAACAATGTAAAATGTCAAAAAGAATTACATGTTCCAATTTGTCAGTTAGCTGGACGCTTGATTCATTCAAAGGATCTGGGAGTTATAACGCCTCAAATATTTAGGTTAAGCTTCCATAAATTTATCTTTTTTTAGAGCTGTGCCATAGTACTATACACTGTGACTGTGAGGTGTGTGTTCCATGAGATGTGTGTTCCATGAGGTGTGTGTGCCATAGTAAATCTCTCCTGGAAGTAACAAAGGACTAAAAAATGCACTGGGAAATGACTAATGAAGCCAGGGAAAGATTATATATAAATATTTTAAATAAAATCTAAAAAATAAACAAGGAAGATAATTACACTAGGTGCTTATTAAGTAAATTTAAACTTTTTTGTTTTTTTAGATTCTTTGACCTGCATATTACATGTGAACAATCTATCTGTCATACTTATTTTTCTCTTTCTCCACAAAAGGATACTGATTTCTTAAATGATTTTGATTTGTTTTCATTATTGTCTTTTGACTTTTTATAATTCATTTTGCCCTATCAGGTCAAGGATGAACCCAACATTTCATACATATGCTCTCGCTATTATCGTGCTCCAGAGCTTATTTTTGGTGCAGTAGAATATACAACATCTATTGATATTTGGTCAGCAGGATGTGTCCTTGCTGAGTTGCTCCTTGCTCAGGTACTTTTTTTGTTTTTTTTTAATCTCTTATGACTTCTTTGGTAATCCTTCAATGAGGACCCTCTATCATTGATTGTTGTGCTGGGTAACAATGTATCACAAATCTCTTTTATATATTTTCAGCCATTGTTTCCTGGAGAAAGTGCTGTAGATCAGCTTGTTGAGATAATTAAGGTACAGCTTTGCTGCATTTATGATATTGGTTCTTGTGGTTTTAAAGAATGTGGTCACATATCATGATTATAACTTTCCCTTTTTTAGGTTCTTGGGACTCCAACTCGGGAGGAAATCCGGTGCATGAACCCTAGCTATACAGACATTAGGTTTCCACAGAGAAAAGCTCATCCATGGCATAAGGCTAGTTAATTCCAATTTTTTCATGTCAATTTTGAACCTTGAACTAGTTATGGAACTTCATAAAATACGTGAAAGAGGGCTAGGAACTTGATCCTGACAGTTTGATTCTCTTACCAGTCCATATAATCTGATTGACTTCCTTAAGGGGCGCACTTACTAGTCAGTAAGGAGTGCACTTATTTATCATTGTTATAATTATTTTCAGATGCTGCTTATTGTAAATTGAGAATATCCAATTTGGTTAAGCTTTCAAGATCTTGATATGGGGAGGCTGCTAAATTTAATACCTTGACAACTATTACTGAACATAATCTGATTACTTCTGGGGAGGGGACGCTGTACTTTTTTTTGTTTTGGTATTATGAAATTTGTGATGAGAATTAACATCTCTAGTTCTCTACTGCAGAGTTTCCAACGTCCAGGTCCCGGTGCCAAATTTTTTCTAAATTAACTTATATAGATATATAGAAAAAAAATATTATTTTTTTAGATTTAAATCATTGTAAATTTTGACCTGAAATTCTAGTCAAAATCGTGTACAGCGCAATAGTGCTTGTGCAGGGGAAATATTTCCTCAGCACGTTCCTTCTGTCTTGCTGTTTCTGCCCAAGGAAATGGTAGAAAACAACACCAGGGAAAGCTATCCCTGGGTTCCATTGCCATTGCTTCAGCCAGCCCTTCTGACGTAGTAATCACATTACTCATTAGGCTTGAAAATGAAAGATGCTATACTGGGCCTCTGTCTGTTTTCTTACAAATTTTTTGTTGCTATATATATATATAGATAATATTATTTGCTTTATTTCAAGAATCTAATAGTTTC
>JBAMHZ010000056.1:6008335-6020283 GCA_037177395.1 Alpinia galanga | reverse complement strand
TGAAGCGGATTTTTTTTTTGTTTTTTTAATAAAAAATATTTTGAGAAAGAAACGTTGAGGAATATGAAAACACATAAGTACGATCTTTAATGAAAATGCCCAAAAAAAAAGAAACGGTGGTCGGAAACCGAGGATTGAATACAAGCCGCTGTTTTTCTCTCGCAGAAAGTCGAAGCGTATAAAAAAAAAATATTCACAGACGGAGCATCTCTGTATGCATGTGCATCGCACTTAAAATTACAAATAAAAATTTCAATATCTTTATGACCCAGCACATAAGTATTTTATTCTAAATTGAAAAAAAAGATAAACTAGAGCTCTTAAAAATTATTATAATTAACTCGTGATTATCTTTACAGTTTAAAGGGGACATTCAATAATGATCATGATTCAATAATGATCATGATTTATCCGTGGTCTCCATCATGTCAATGACATATAGCTACCAATAATTATAATTTCATTAATTTTTTTAATTTATATTATATTATATTATTATTATTATTTATTTAAAAAATATTTAGTTTTTAAAATTTTCTATTTAGTTTTTTTTTTTACTTTCTTACTTGTTAACAAATCTTTGTTAAAGTTAGTTTAGTTTTTTTTAGCATTAAGAAACTTTCTCTTTCTCTACCCTATTTAAACATAAGCGGCTCTTTTAATCTATTCATTGATCATTTAATAATATTTCTTTTTCATTTTAAACCTAGAGACAGTTTCTCTTTATTTAACGAGTTTCCTTCTCCTTCGATTCTCTTGGCCCCCTCTCTTCTAACCATGCATATAGAAGGATTGGCGTCCACTCCACTATCCCACTTGCGTCATTTGGTATCAAAGCCCTAGATTTATGGAAGGACATTATGGTCATAGTTATGGATGTGATAGACATATTTTGATTGAGGAAGTTGCACCCCATGATTAAAGTACTCACAGGCTCATCAATCTACAGAGACAAATCACAGAGTTATATCAATGATTGTATTCATAGATGGTCATCGTGGTTGTGATTATGGTCGTGATAGATAGGTTCTAATTGAGGAAACCTCACCCTAGAATCAAAGTTTCCAATAAATCATCAAGAATATACAGAGAAAAGTCAAAGCGTTAACTCGTCATGTAATATTGTGAGAACTTGAGGTAAGTCTTTGACGCTTTAAAATTCTACGTCATAAAAAACACAGTGGTCGTCAAAGAATAGTATGAAAACCTCATTTACCATGATAATGAAGACATAGAAGATTATGTTTATGATGAGGAAATTAAAGAAGACATGAAAGACCCTATCTACGACAATGATAAAGATATGAAAGATTTCATTTACGACTAGGAAGACCTCGAGAGTACTAAGTTTAAAGAAAACACATGAGACCTCATATACGACAAAGATGATGTTGACAAGATCATAGAAGAAGATATCGAAGATCCCACCTACGATGAGGATGATCTTGAGAGCACCGAGTTCAAAGTAGACATAGAAGATCCCGTCTACGATGAATATGACATTGATGAGGACTCCGTCTATGATGAAGAGGTAATGGATGACCCCATCTATTGCAATGATAATGTTGATCATGTAATTAAAGACATGGAAGACCCCATATACGACGATGAAGATGAGGTGATTAAAGACCTCATTTTATGACGAGGTCATGTATGAGGATGACTACAATGAAGACAACATATCAGTTGATAAAAGACATGGACATGAGCATTCACGATGAGGATAGCATATCTATTGAAGAAGACATGAGCATCTACAAAAAGACATGAATATATATCTACAACGAAGACAGCATGAGCGCCTACGACGAGGGTGACAATGACAAAGTATTTTACAGAGATAGCCATGAGATGCTGATTGTTCAAAAAAATCTTCTCCCCTCCAAGGTTAAAACGATGGATGCACGTTGCATATTTTTGGAATCACCTCAGCCACTTGATCGCAAAACTATACACTATGGATGGAAGAATACTTATACCTTTTGTATCAGAAGGAATAAAATTGTACTAGTTTCCCAACGAGAGGATTTTCCTCCCACGCCAGTATCTTCGAACTCTACTCTCCTTTTCATATTCAGATTTTTTGATGTAATAGCACAAAAAAAGAATGTCCATGCACTACTATTTTGCCTCAAACAGCATATTAGACTTAGGTTTGGATTTATTGGCAAGACAGCCAGTAATAGAGTTAGTGAACTAAGGATGCATCTAAGATAGCATGAATTCTTATGCCAAAAAATGTGATAGCACTGGTTCAAACTTGAGAACAAGTTCTTTTCCACCCCGGGGCATCTGATGCTGGCGCATCCAACAGCTCAATCGACTCTCTTTTTATGATACAACCTTGCCTTCTTATGAGCCATATTAAAAAGCAATTAGTCATAAATAAGGATTTCAACATCTCCATGACCCCCTAACACAGATGTGTTTCATTCTGGATCGGAACAAGACAATCTAGAGCTCCCAGAAGCTACTATAATTGACCTATGATCACCTCCACGGGCATAAACTATTCTGCAGCTTGAAGGGGGACATCCAACAAGGATCATGGTTTGTCCATGATCCCCACCATGTCAATGACATGCCATCGCCGCTAATTATAATTTTATTAATATTTTTTTTATTTGTTTTAAAATTTTGTTTAGTTTTAAAATTTTATATTTAATTTTTAAAATTTTATATTTAGTTTATTTAATTTTTTTTTACTTTATTACTTGTTAAGAAATTTTTATTAAAATTAATTTAATTTTGTTAGTATTAAGAAATTTTTTTCTTTAACCTATTTAAATATTAGCTTAGGCTTTTATAATTTATTTATTAATTAGTAAATAATATTTTCTTGTTTTTTAAATTCCAGAGACGATTTTTCTTTATTTAATGAGTCTCTGCTCTTTTGATTATGTCTGACTCCTTCCTTCTAACTACGTATGTAAAAAATATGTAAAAGGATTAGAGTCGGCTTCGCCAGGAAGATGAGAGATGGTCAAAGCGGCGTGAATAATATAGGAGGTTAGGAATAAAAGATGTGTCAGACACCGATAATAAAAATATATGCATTATGAAGAGTATTTAAAGAGTCCAGGCCCACGACATTTCCTAGTCGCATCGGCCAGGGAAAAAAAGCGACGATTCCGGGAAAAAAAATTAAAAAAAAAAAAAAAAAACAATGGCCACTGATCCACAACACTACAATAAATTATTGAACAGCGAGTTTGTGAGCCACACTGGTACTACATTCCGACGAGAAAACAATCACAAAATATGTCGTAATTCATCCTGCTTTCCAAGAAAAAGATTCCCCACTGAAACGAAACAAACAATGGACTGGATTGGCCAACTGAAACAGACTTCTGCTTTCAATAATGGAGTGAGTAAATCATCCAGAGAAGATAACCAAGGTGGGCGAATTATTCCTTTGAATTGCTCGCAAGGACGTAGAAATTCGATCATAGACGGAGGGAAGATAAAAATCATCGCACGGACCCGGAAAACGTAATCTCGACATGAATCGACGATCATAATCTACCTAACATTACACATCTGTGGATCTCAGAAGACTAACTAACAAGGGATCTGTTCAGTGAACCACCGCATAACGAGTAGCGGCGCCTTGATGAGCTCGATTCCGAACTCCACCATGATGGTGATGCAGAGGCAGCAGGGGCAGACGCAAGAGAGCAGCAACCTGCAATTAGTTTCGATCGAGAACTCTTTTCATTCAATCGACTGTTTTACAGGGTAATTAGGGTTTGGACCACGATACGTACCCGAGGATCCAGATGATAACGCCGACGACGGAGAGGAGGAGGGCGACGAAGGCGAAGGGGAGGCCGAGCAGCCAGGCCAGCGGCCGGCACTCGCTGTCGCTCTCCCAGCACATCATTCTTCTTTCTTCCTCGCGGCGAGCGGAGAGTGAGATCGATAAGGAGATTGATGAGCGATGAGCGATGGAGGAGGATAAGGATGCTTGGCGGCGAATTCAAAGAAGAAAGCGAAGCGTCCATTTTGTCGTGTAGTCGTGCTTTACCCATTTGTTCACTAATGCAGGCCTATTCGACGGTCCAAATAAGGCCCATACCAATGTGGATGCCGATGTCCAATATCGACCTACGATCTACGGCCTTCGGAGGGTCGCACCGTGTATATACCGGAGACATCGACGGCTGCGCAACCCGCGGCATCTCCTGCCGACGTGTCCCGAGGCAGCGCGCGATTTAATACGTTTTTGTTACGTCAAGTAAACTGGTACTTTTTCCGGGCAGATCCCACGGGTGTGGTGGTGTTTCATCGGCACCCACTGGAATTGCGGTTTTTACCTGGGAGACGCTAGTGATGATGGAGCGGAAGCTGCCAGTGGACTCGAGATCCTGTTTTGGGGCAGCCTCTTGAGGAGGCAAAAGCGATGGTTGTTCGGTGCAATTCTCGATCTGGGACTTTATGCTTGAATGCCTTCTCTTCCTCTCTCTGCTGGCTTCCTTGACTCTTTTTTCGTTCTCCGATTGGGCGATTTCATAAGACAGATGATATTGGTTGAATGGAAGTTGTTGCAAAGTGACTGCTTATTTGTCTCTCCTTTTTTTTCTGTTGAGGATCTAGGATATTTATCCTTGTTCTTTTGCTTGCTTCCTCTTTAAACCTAACTTCTACGTGATTGTTTAAAATATAAGTGGCTTGATTCGAGGGTTTAGGGAACCTTGGTGCCAGTATTCTTCTGTGTGAAAGGTTTTATCTTCCCATTTCTTTGGATCTCATCTTGGTTCGCAGCGTGAATTTGTTTGTTGGTTAAAGGTTATGTTTTTAGCTATTAGTTATTTTATACTTATAGCTGTTATAATCATTGTTTAACCTTTGCGATCGTCGACATAATTATCTAAGTAAAAGAGTCACAGGTAAATCTTCTACAGATCCTTGTCTGTTTGACAAATGACAGTTCTGCCTTCATCTAACAGTTTTTTGAAGGTTAACATCTATTAATATCTTGTAATTTACTCTGAAAACTTCCATGAAGCAATTCATTATCTCTTTCTTTCTACTGAAGTTTAGAGAATATGAATTCATCTACACATGGAGAGAATTTCTTATTCTTTTCATTTTATAAAGGAACTGATGGCTATATTTACATGAATGTCTCATGAGTCGCTCTACATTCCGTTGACTATTTGTGATCGCATTTTTACGTCTCTGTCGCTGTTTCCATGGAAGGAGATAATTTTATTCATCAAGAGTTGTCAGACAGGTTCTGCAGCTTTCTAACTGATCCATTCCAATTTTCTGTAATCAATGGGTAGCTATCAAACTATGCTATTTTCTGGTAATTTTGTTAGTAAAAGTTATCCGTGTTCCTGTTCCAGTCATTTATGAAATCAAATTGGCAGTAAAGCCTAACTATCATAGTTTTTCTTTTAGCTTGTTTCCCTTTTTTTTTAAAGATTTCTTAAAGCCAATTTACTAGTTTGTTTTTAACAAGATCTCAGATTGGTTCTTCAAATTCCTTCTTCATTGTCATTGATGGTTAACTTGTGGGAAAACGTTCCTTGTATTTATTTTATACTTCATTTTCATAATCGTCAGTACCACTCATGTTTTCTTTACAATTTCCTCTTCATCTCTAGCTTATGTCCTTCTCTAACTTATGTTTCAACTGCAAGATTGGATTGAACAATCATCATCTTATTTGGATTTCTTTAAAATTGACAAAGTCAATTAGACTTTTCAGATTAGAAAAGTTTTTAAGTAGTTTTCTTTGTTCTGATATGGTAGATAGACAACAAACAACTGCTTTGAGAACATGAGCCACTAATGGCTGCTGTAGAAGCAAGGGATGTTTGGCACTGGTCTACAAATCATGGCCAAGTCCATGAAGATGCAAACTTAGCTTCTTCTCCATCATCTACCCGAAGCAATGGTTCAAGTGATGGCGATACAACAACTCCTGTCCCTGATGTCATCCATTTGAACAATCCCTTTGAGACAAAATGGTGGCTTCAGCTGCAACCCAACTTTGTGTGCCTGAAAGACATTAACTTTGACCAACTATGCTTTTTAGAATATGAAACTGATGAGAAGAGTTTCATAACTGTTGCACCAACATCGGTGTCAGATGGGAAACCTTTGCCAATTGACACTATTGATAATGTTCTTAAAAAGGAAGAGTGTCTTCTGGAATTTCCTTGTATGGTATCAACAGATCTCAAGAAGAACAGTTCTAGAACTTTGGTGAAAGAGATAAAGATGACAGCTAACTGTCCTCACCAGCCTCTAAAACAGAAGCCAGATATGGAATTTGTGTACGAGGAAGAACTTCTAGGTTTGAAGCCGGATGAGCAATTACCATCTAGAAAAATAGACAAAGCCTTGGAACTTGGACCACCTTGGGCTGCTATTAATAAGTCTGAGCCATGGTGGCGTATTACAGATAAAGATGACCTGGCTTTGTTGGTTGCCCAAAAATCATTGCATCATATTGAGAATTGTGATCTGCCTAAACCTACACAGGCAGTTCTTGTTAATAATGACAATGTGGATGGCAACGGAGTATTTCAACCATCACTTGGTAGAAACGCTAGCACAGGAATGTGTGATGCCAATGAGGATTCACATGATCCTTCTAGTCCTTGGAGATTAGACAACAAGTATATTTCACCTCATCAAAGATGCTATCAGCGGCACGGCTCAAGGAAATTGCACAGGCAAGACCTTTTACAACTTTTTAATCAGTGAAACTCTGGTTGTTTTATCAGATTGCTTAGTGTATTTCTACTTGAAGTAACCTTGAATTTATGAGCAACTCCTATTTTAATTAGTGAAACTCTATGGCATTGTTTTATCAGATTGCTTAGCATATTTCTACTTGAACTAACCTTGAATTTAGTGGGATGGTATTATTTGCTAATAACCTTAAATCACATGATGATTCATGAAAATCAATCCTGGATAAAGTCGAGATCAAAGAGACAATCTTTCAGTTTAATAGACTTGTGACCGACTATTGGAAAATGATTTTATTGATAAGATTTTGACATAGATGCTAATATGCAACTGAAATATTTGAGCAACTACATTTGGTTCCATTAAGACCCACTTTTACACTGATTTTTTCAAACATTCTATGAAAACCATAGTTTAAGCTACTTCTCTCTTTAGGATTTACATGAAATTTTAATAAAAATTTTCGATGATGATTTTTATTTTTCTCTTGACATCTGAGATTGCATCACTTCTATTGCTTCAGTTTAACCTTTTTAAATTGATTCAACAGCATTTTCACTAATACTGTGTCAGAGAGACAATATTAGAAGCCATTGGGGCAATGACAATTAACTTTTCTATCAGTAGGCTCTTTCAGATAAACTAAATAATTTTTCTCTCTGCCACATTTTACTCATACCATACTTAGTCATTTAACATACTTGGTTTTAAATGCTTATTTAAATTTAAATCTTCAGTAACTCTTTTTATTCGGCTTATTAGAAGAACACTATAAAAAATTGGTGCTGATATTATTATCACAGTCAAATTAGTTGAATTCATATGTAATAATGGAAACAAGAAATGAGAAGTTCACTGTGAGCATGAGTACTATCACAGTGCTATGAAATATTTGGATTTTATAAATAACGTCTCTGTTTTAACTCTACCAAATGCATTAAAGCTGATTCCTTAGTCCCACTCAAAGCAAAAAAGTACACAAGAAAATAGTGCTACAGTAGTGAAATAATAATTGAGAATCTTCAATTAGGTGTACGTTTACAATTCTTTTTCTTTTCTCTGTACTGAATGGTTTCCAGTAGAAGGGAAAAGCTCATAATCTACTGTCGAACAACAGAGTTGAATAATTTTAGTCATCATGTCTATAAGTTCTGATAGACCACAATATTCATCTATTGTGATTTTGTGGTGCATGCATATGTCATGCCAGTGATGCCCTGGTTTAGTCTAGATGAGGAGTTTTGGGATAAGAGAAATCTTACATGATGCTAGCGAGCGAACTATCATCTTGGACTTTCATTTTTTCAGTCCTTTTATTCGGGTGTGTAAGATTGGACATCAAAATAGACTTAGTCCCAGGTATTGTGAGATGTTCTAACTAGAATGGATTGTAGGTGATGTTGAATCTGCCATTGAATTAGATCTCAATGTTGTCAATTAGGGATAACTATGGACATAATTGAAACGTTAGGCCTTGACAGGATATCAAGCTTCTATGTGGATAAATATATGGGTGAGATCAGCACTCTGTTTAGTCTCACATGGGAGCTATATAGGCTAATGAGGAGGTTTCGATGATGGCGATGGTTGGACCGCCATTAACTTGTGCTTAGATTGTGGATCAGTTGTTGGGCCTATTTGGTTGGTTAATCAGTCAATCCTTTGATTTAGATAAGCTGCTATTGCCTGTGTGCATCTAGTGGTTAAATAAATCCGATAGATCTCTTTCTGACTTTCTTTTTTCCATTCCTGAGCACACAATTTTCCTGTGCGATTTTGTGGATTAGTTAATTTTTAGCTCAACATCTTGGATCCCTCTTTTACAGTTTGTATCAATCTTGAGATTCATTAGACCATGAGGGGCTTTTGAAACCTGTATGGAATGATTGATGAAAATGTCTTGGCATCCAAAGGAAAAGCTCGACCTTATTTTGCTGATCACTTGTTAATCAGAGTTACATGCTTTGAATTGATTTACATTAGCAGTAAGATTTTGCGATGTCATGCAGTTTCGACGGAGGTTGTGCAGAAAATAGACAACCTGAAAACAACCAGACAACTGAGAAAAATGACCCCACGAGAGCTCAGCTGCTGGAGGCACTTCACCATTCCCAAACGCGAGCCAGGAAAGCTGAAATGTCAGCACAAGAAGCTTACAAGGAGAAAGAACATGTAGTTAAACTGTTATTTAGACAAGCATCTCAGCTGTTTGCATACAAGCAATGGCTACTTATGTTGCAGCTTGAGAACTTATCTCTGCAGCTCAAGATATCTGAGCACAAGATACCAACTCTGTTCCCCATACTTCCTTGGATGCCTTTGCGGGGTTTGCAGTCGGACAAGGACAATAAAGTGAGGAGGAAAGGGCGCAAAGGCAACATAGTGAGATGCACAGTCGCCTTTGTGGTCGGGTTGGGTTTGGTTGGCGTTGGGTTGCTCTTTGGCTGGACTATCGGCTGTTTGTTCTCCATGTAGATTGATAGAGTATCCTACTGTCAACGATCTGTTCTTATATCCTGACCGTTTGTTTTGTTCATTCTTGGTTTCTATCTCTCCAGTTGACTCTGTGTATGATTCTTGATAGGTCGTCGATGGTGATGATAGAATTTCCTGGCTTCACAAGTAGTTTTTTTCATGTTCACTTATGATAGAATTTTCCTCTTGAATGATTTACATGAGAAGATAATTCATTTGATTGGTTATAAAGGTTCAGGAATGCAGAAAAAGGGCCCACAAATTTGTACCTTTTGTCATTTTAAATGCCTCGTTTATTTCTAATGATCGCCAGTACCATTTGTTAGTCGCTACTCATGTCTAATATAAAAAGATTCAATTTAGGTTATGTTTATTAGAGCTCATAAATCAAATTATGTCTACTTCTAAGAACCAAACATTAAAAAAAAAAAAACGCACTCTGTATAAATTTTCACAACGAAATTTTATATTCGAGAAGTATTTTGTGAAATAAACACACTTGGCTATTATTTCTTGATCACCTCAATTTTTTTTTAGAATACCTAAATAGGATTATTTTTATCGATGGAGTTCTAAGCCATTCAGATTATTCATCTATTAATAAGTGTTACGGGGTCAAGAAGATTAAAGAAGGAAGAAAAAAAAGATACAAACTTCAGCCTTTAATGTTAGTGTGATATACTAAATTACTAACAAACTGCTCATTTATGTGCCCTGGTAATTTAAATTGGAGCAGATTCTTGTGTAAAAGATGATTCGTTCGTCTTTAATATCCCTGTCAATTAGTTTCACAATTAATATAGAGAAAATAAATCATAAAAAATACTTTGTACCCAATTAAAGACTAATACAACACGAGGAAAGATATCCCGAAAAAACTTACAATCTCTAGCAAAATTGAACCAGGCTCGATCTACTTGGATATAGTATCAGCAGTTAGGTAGAAGCTGCAGACAGACGCGGCCACGACTTTGGTGGCATCATTCATTCCTTAAAATCAGGTTAATTTTTCTGTGGAGTGATATATTACATGGAGGTTCCAACATTTGATAGATATATATAAAAACAGAATATTTATTTGTACAAGCAAGAATTTGCTTGGCATGAAGCTTGAGCATAGAACATAATCTTAAAAAGACATGACATTTGAAGTGCGAGACAGCAGGCACAGTCACAAAAGTACTTAGAGCTCGTCATGAACCTCTTCCGTCAATGGCGAAGTGGTATGATTCTTGGAGAGATAGCTTATTGCCAGTGAGGCATGAAGCGCCGCACCATACGGGAGTGCCTCTTCATTGATTGTGAAGAATGGGGAATGAGGAGGGTAAGCCGGTCCCTTCGATTCAGGCATTGTCCCAACGAAGTAATAGTAAGCGGCGGGGACAACCTCGCTAAAAAATGAAAAGTCTTCTGATCCCATCACAGGTTTCTTGTCTCTGACGTTGTTGACCCCAAGAATACGTTCAGCCACCCTCTGAAAATGGCCATGAAGAGCCTTGCTGTTGACTGTAACGGGGAAGAAAGGATAACCTTTGTCGAGAAAATCAACAGTTGCGATGCACCTCTGAACTGATGCTTGCGCGACGATAACCTAAGGAAAATAATAGGAATAAAACATTTAAGCGAATTGGTAGACAGTAATTCTATTAAACATGAAACTGTCTCCGTGTCCATTGTCAAATCTTTAGTTTAGTTGTGTGACTGTAGTAAATTAAGGAGCTTGAGAAGTGTGAACTGAATCTCAAACCTCTTTGATTCGTTGTTTGAGTTGATAAAAACTTTCTTTGGAAAAAGCACGGAAGGTGCCACCAATGGTAACTGAATCAGGAATGACATTGAATGCACCACCTCCTTGAAATTTTGCAACTGTTACTACCTGCAATTAAAAGGTCAAGAGATATTTATTCTCAGATGAAGCAACTTATAACACATTTGCAGATTTCGGTCTCTTAGGGCAAGAATTCAGGCAAACCCTGCATTTCCATATGATAGTAGCTAAATGGCTGTGTTTTTTCCTACAAAAATAACCAAATGATTTTGCCAGTACTTTGTGAGCATCTCAGATTGTTGTTAGACTGGTTATTTCCTTTTCAACGCCATCGATTGTGATTGTCACATTGTTCCAGAAGTAATCACACTTAGGGGGAAGATAGATTTCTTAGGAGAATTACGATGGATCACATTAATGGGTGATAGCATCATGCAAGTGTAATATGGTAACTTCAACATATACAACATTTCACAGGCATGCCGCATTGGTTAGATATCTATTGGTTGAATATTTGAAAATGTATAGGGTAAGTAAAGTTCACAATAAGTTTTATGTCAAGCTGGTTATACAGAGTTTCTATACGCCAGGTATTAATTTGTATCAGAGATCCAAATATTAGAGGGTGATGCCATGATCCATAGAACTGTCAACATGCTACTCAACATAGTACCACAATAAATGATCATAAATATAGTGATATTATTATTGAAATAAAACTAGTTAACTCTTTTTGTTGTTTTTATGAATTATATTTGAAGATGAAATAATCATTTTCACATACTCTATTATTCAATAGATCTCTATCGTGAGAGAAGAGACTACAAACAACATAATAGAGCTATTAAACATATAGGACATTGATCTGATAAAGAACTAAATTAATACTTGAACCAGAGGAAAGATAAGTATTCATACTCAGTTTGTTATACAATAGATAAATATGTTCCATTAAGCCATTTGGTATCAGAAACTATTCATTGGACCATTATTAAAC
>JBAMHZ010000056.1:5988638-6003188 GCA_037177395.1 Alpinia galanga | reverse complement strand
CCTTATACTGCAGATACAGGTAAAGGAAAAGCAGGAGGCTCGGGAAGTGTGTGAGATGTATGTGACGGCGGGACTGTGGAGAGATCATAGCTGCATTGTATGGCATTCAGTCTGTTGTCTGCATTGTATTACATTCAGATGTTGCATTGTGTTGCATTCAGTTGTTGTCTGCATTGTATTGCATTTAGTTCCGCTTTCAGTTTCCGCATTGGTAATAATGTAGAGATTTCTGATTTTGATATACATGTCGTGCTGGTTCTTGTTTGATATATGCGTGGCGTGTTGTTTAGAATTAGTTTTCTCGACATTATTGCTTAGATATGTGTTAGTTAATGTAACGAGCCACCGTACCCCCATATGTATGGGCATATGGGACTGTGCACGGGCGGTGGGGCGTTACACCCGTGCCGTTGTCGCCACGCCCGTGCCGCCGCCGTTCGTCGCCGGAATTCATCGTTATTGGAGCGAAACTATAACCCATTAGGCAAGTGAACCCTAGGGGGATTGGTGCCGAGGGATCCCGGCCGAATTCCGACCGAAAACGTGTGAAATCGCTGGCGGCCACTATTCCGGCCGGCGACCGGGGAATGGTCGGGAGCACGCAATCCGGCCGGCGACCAGCCAGAATTCATCCGCGCCGCAGGCGTGCCGTGGCACGCCCGTGTCGCGCGCGGTGAGGAAAAAAAATGCGCGGCGAGAAAAATAAAACTGCGGGCATGCCATTCGACACGCCTGTGTCGCATGCAGCATGCCCGTGCCACGCACAGACACACAGCAAGCAACGCCAGCGTAGCAAAACCGTATATATATATATACTCAACATGCATGTTTTTTTTTATTAAATATATATATAGTTTTGATAAAAAAAAAACATGCATGTTGATTTTTTATATATATAATTAAATTTCATTGTCTACCTACCTCTTGGATTTTAAACGTTTTAGATGAAGATTGATAAATCATGTTAAACTGGCCTTTAGGCCCGCCCAAATCAGAAGCTAAATGGGCCAACATAACAGTTATTCCAGTGTTTTTCCTAAAAAAAAATACCCGAAATAAAAAAGTGGGAAAATGTTTTGCCTTCCAAATCACTAACTCGATTTCTACTTCATGTTCAGAAACCAAACAGAGTGAAGCTGAGCAATTATGTGTGGAGATCAGGATTCTAAATTTCTACCATTAATTAATCATTCATATAAAAGTTGTGATTGATACAGAGCATTTGTCGTATATATACGTGGACACACACTCACGTAGGCGAAGAATGCATGGCCTTGCACTTGATAATAGTTGATAGTGAATGAGTGAATCTCCACTCCAAAGCCATATCTACTTGCTCAGCCTGAGAATTGAATATTTAAGAAAATTATTGTTATGGACAGAAGACTGCGTATCTTATGAAATCTATCCAAAAATATAGGTAGTTAATCTTGTGTATGGATACGGTGACAAAGTGAGATGTTAGGATTCAGTAAGAGACAAAGTCCTTTAGATTCTTGGTGTCTCAAAGGCACAAGATGGGACAGTAGTAAGAAAAATGGCATTGAGTTGCTTATGAACAAATTTTGGGAAGGAAGGAATTGAAGTGGTGCACCTGCATGGCGTTGGGCTACTTGTAGCTGGGGTAGGGGATGCGGCCGGACTCGATACGTTTGAGGTCCTCGACGAGGAGTTCATAGTGGGACTTGACCTCATCGGCAGTCTTGCCCCCGCCGATTGCCCGGGCCATGTTGTGCCACCGGTCGGGGGTGTCCTTGTCGAAGACTGCTAGAGCGCGCTCGAAGAGCTTGTTCTGCTGCTCGGTCCATGCCGAGGAGTCGGCGGTGGTGGTGAAGCTAAAGGAGAACGACCTCGAGGCCATGCCAGATGGAGAGGGGGGAGGGAATTGAAGAGGTTTGGATGGAACAGTAAGTGAAAGGGGTTGAGGAAGTTGTTTTTTTGGGTGAAGGGGTACGTGATAGGGGGCTCTTTTATAGGGACTGAGGTGGTGGTGAAACCAATTTGGAACCAATGGTCTGGTTCAGACTCGATCGAATCGAAAAATAAATCGAACACACATATGCTTATACACTAAGATAGAACCATGTTGCATATAGGTGGAGTTTCATGTTATTCTTCTCGCTTTCTACTCTCTTTTTTTAACCATTTACTTTCACATGTCCCTTAAGCTCAATAATCTATAGAGGCGATGGATTCCTTTCAGGACTTACTTCAATTGAAAATGTGAAGATGTTACCATGCACAATGAGAGCTTTAGGATCTGCTAATCCTGATACTAATTAACCTCCCAAACGAGCATAAAATGATATCACTAGATTTGATGAACATAAGTCTTCTTCTTCTGCTGCTGCTTCCATGGCAAAGTGGATTCTATTCCACTGAACAGCAACCTCAAGCACAAGTCATAATGTGCAAGTTGAAGAAAACAACCTGGGATTCTCACCTCTTTCTTTCGCTCACTTTATGCAATGAGATGGGATATGGTTCAGATAATGACATATTCTAGCTCTTGTAATCTCTATCTTTCTTCCTTTTGCCCAAAGATTAGATAGTCATTCCTTTGCTCTGATGTGAAATGGGCATGAATTGCTTTATTAGATGATGCCTCATTGGCCTCTTCTTCGGGATATGATGTATGTTCTCCTAGCAAATTGCGTTAAGATATTTTCTTCTTTAATGAGTGTCTAATTGCATGAAGGGTTGGGTCTAGCCCACACCATAGGTTTAGGGTTTAACCAGATTTGTCTGGATTCGTTAATCCACTAGCGATTAAAAAAGACAACCGTTTTACTTTGCATGCATCATCATGAATCATGTTCCTCTTAGCGTAAAACTTAGGTTTGTGGATATATTATTGTTATCATTATTTTGTTTCAGGAGATTGTGCTCCAATAACTCCAGTACTGTGAATCTTGGGCAGACTTCTAAGAACTTTCAAATTTAAGTCTTCCAAATTATAGGTTTGACTTGAGTTTGTAATAATATTCTTCAAGCACTCAAAGCGTAGGGAAAGTATACCAAACCATCTTAAACTTATTTGCAAACAAAATGATTATGATTCAATTCTCCATTTCTTCAGTGTCATGAAATGTAGAGATATTAATTATAATGTTATGTAGTTGTAATCTACGTCAGTTTTCCCACTTATAGAGAATAGCACTTGAATGGAATTCTTCTTTATCTTTTATTAAAAAAAGAGGAAAAAGGAAAATAATTGCAGGAATCAGAAGAGGTCTTTTCAGGACTATAAAGAATAAATTTGAAATATGCACATGTAGTAGCCATATGCTGGAGAGGGACATGCAAAAGTTAGCTAGAGGATCAATAATGGAAGTCGATGATAACAGTTTTGTGGTTTTGTTTCATCAGATCAGATGAATCAAATATTATCTCAATTGTGTGTAAAAGAGAGGCCAAAAAAGCATGTCCTACAGAGGAGGGACTAATCCATTCATTTTGGCTGGTTTTTCTTCCATGGCTTGTGGGACTGAATCTTGACTTTTCAACAGTCAGAAAAGAGGAGATAATGATGGCAAAAAGATGAGATATGAAGAATATTCAGATAATATACAGAAAAGCTTTTTCAAAAAGAATGTAGCAAACAGTTTACTGATTCAAATGGAAGAAAAAGCACAATAACTTCACTTGGGGGGAAAGTTTCCAAGTCTGTCTTTACAGATTTACTTCTTTTGTTGTGCCTAAGTGTAGCAAAAATGAAACAGAGCATGCATGACTTCAATCACTGAAACAACAAGTCCAACCATGAATCATGCATTGTAGGAGTGCAATCACAAACTAATTGATTAAATTCGGATTCGAGGATCATGGAGCTTACAGTATCGATCAGCTGATGGAATCCCCTTCCGCTCCTTGAGGTAGAATGTTTTAGATGATCACATTATTCAGAACATGCAGTTTAAGGCATGATCCCGCCGGGGTTGACACCAGAATAGCACAGGTTGATGACGCAGTTACCTCGGTTCATGATGCAGGATGCAAATATATCCTAAACCACTATTCTTCATCACTGCTGCTGGTGGACCTCTTCTGGCACTGTGTCACTTGCGCTCAATCTCCTGATTCATTTTATAGAAGTTCACAATCTTCTGATCTAACTCGTAATAATGAACAATCTTATCTAGAGGTTTCAAATCCAAGTCAATAAAAAAAGCCTGCAAACAAAAACATACCAAGTTAGACCTGTAGCAAATCCAAATAGATGCAATATTTGTAGCCAGCTACTATGCTAAAGCCAATATTTTTAAAAGAAAAAAAGAGGGGAAAATGAAGACCAGCTTAAACTGGATCAGCTCCTGCCGATCCAGTTTTAAGAAGACTGGTTTACAGCTGAGTGAGTACCATGTGAATGCTAAAACTGCAACAGATCTATAACATGAAAACAGCATATATATCACATGCATATGTGTAAATGTGATAATGCCATTCTTGGCTGTTTAGCATTCTTACAGGATTCCCTTATTTGACATGGATGTTTCTAGGATTAATAGGGCTCATAAGCAAAAGAGCAACTACAATGATAGGATACCTTGTAAGCATAGGTTTGATTTGATGATCTGAGAAATACAGAATCATAATTAGATGTAGTACAACCAAGTTCTGAAGGCCTAAAGCTGATCATCAGGCTGCAATCTTTTGCAGTGGCTGCTATAAGATATTCCCTAACAATTTTCAGGCTTTTCTCCAATGGTAGAGAATGCAAGGAGGAATACTTGTGCAAAACCTTCATGTTGCTCAAATTTTTGCAGACTGGACATGGCTGAGAAATAATATTGTAATATAGATGAATAGCCCCTTCTATGTCAAGGACATCCAACTTCTGAGTTGCCAAAAGTCTATCAAAGATCCCAGACCTAGAGCCTGTCTCTGCTATTAGCTCAAAAAAACTAGCTAACTGTAAGCCACTGGAAACAATCAAGTTTGCAATTGCTTCTTTTCTTTTATTAAACTGTTCAGTTGTATTATCTAAGCCACCACCCAATCCTCCAAACACAAGAGATCCATCAAAAAATATACGGAAATTATTCTG
Organism: Alpinia galanga; assembly: GCA_037177395.1. Classification (NCBI taxonomy): domain Eukaryota; kingdom Viridiplantae; phylum Streptophyta; class Magnoliopsida; order Zingiberales; family Zingiberaceae; genus Alpinia; species Alpinia galanga. The sequence continues at coordinate 5,998,141 of JBAMHZ010000056.1, read as the reverse complement.
AGGAGATGCAAACAAGGCAGTGATGGCCAGTAATATTCTGTCCCTTGATCCAGAGAATAGATCAAGTGGGTTGTACCCACTTATTTGTAAGATCTGCAATACAAAAAATGTAATATATCAAGAAAGCTTCACAAATGTAGATGTTAATAGTTAACAATTCATAAGCTTCAATATTAATAATCATGCTAACAATCAAGAGAGATGTTGGAATCAAAAGGAGTATTTTCTAGTAGATAAAACAATTACATGAATCAATGTGACCTGTGCTTTCAGACAGTATCCTACGAATAGCCTTGGCAAAACTTCAAATAACTGACAAAGTTAAACATCGAAATATGAAATATAATAAAGCAATGTGTACCTCTCCCCGATGATGTTTTAGGAACTGATGCATTTTAAATCGTGTCACATTCTTCTTAATTGCATTTGCTTCTGTGATGTATTCTGAAGATGGGAGGAAACCACACTTTGGCTAATACATTGTCATGAAAAAAGATTAAGCAATGGAACCACAGGTTAGAAGTAAGGCTGAGCTACAATAGTAACCAAGCCAAAACGGGAAAAGAAAGAAACTGATCTGCTATAAGAGGAAGAACCTTTATTTCAACTGCAATGCTGAAATCACATTTTGGAGTACCTGAAATTGAGCTGAAAGTGTCATGATTACATGGCACAATTTTGTGATAAGCATTAAAAATGTACCTTCAAAGCATATTCATAAAAATAGTATCTTCAACAGAAAAAGCAAAAAAGCTGATAGGTTCTGGTCAGAGTTAATAATAAAAGCCATACCGAAGAGAGACAAATCAGTTAAAGACAAATGACAAGCTATGATAAAAGGCAAATAGCAGAGAATTCCTTTTGGCAAATAAAAATTGATTAAAAATATCATTAAATGATTATTTGTGTGCATTCCCGAGGTTGAAAGTTGAAATTCCTTTGAGAAAATAAGTAAAATTTTACTGAAATTATATGAACTCTGGAAGTTTATTTTGTTTCCTCTAAGGGCTAGAAGTGATGGAATTTAGATCAGGGAAAAACCTAGAAACATGTAGTCTGAGTATATGACATTATCTCTATTATCTACTAAAATTAACGTGAAAATTCTTCTTAAAAATCAGCCAGAAAATTTACTCTTGCTGTTTATACTGCAATTCAATAACATGTGCATGTGCACACGTTTAAAATCAATTCCAGTGTTGTTAATTGTTATCTTGTTAATCCACCTGTTGTAATTTTATCACTAATGAACTTTTTTGCTTTTACTAATATTGTTTGATCTAAGTGTTATTGAAAAACAAAAGTACCTTTAAATTTTGGAGATGTAAGAAAGATGCTCATAATAGTCACCAAGTTGACCCATTAATTAACATCTCATTAAAATAAAGGTATAATTCTTCAGATTATGATTGTATGAAACATTACTAGAAAAGTCATCTTTTGCTATTAATTCCTAGCAAAAGTTCCTATTTGCTCCTTCACTCTATGCACATCTATTAGTATGTGGGTAAATGTAGAACCATAAGAAACATCTTTGTTTTTTAGTGTTCTAGTTAATACATAAGCATTTGGATATTTCTGATAACACATTTATCAGAATATAAAAAATTCTTGTTGCATTTGAAATTTATTGCATTGTTAGTCCATTGCTGGTCTCTTCAATCTTTTAAGCACTAGTTTACTTCTGGCTACTTAAAGGCTAAGCAGTTCAATATCAATTGATCTTGTTCAAATTTTTATTCCCTTATTGAAAATTATTGTTTTTGTATTGTTTATATTAAATTTATTCCTCAGAAATCAGTATTACAGTGAAGCTTGTCACTTGCCAGTGCCTGCACCCATGATTCTTTTCCTATACCAAACTCAATCTAATCTGTATGCAGCTTATATTCCTGGCAACATTGTTGAATTAGCATTACATACACACTTGCACATTATCTATTAGGCTTGGAGTCATGTTTAGTTAATTGGGTTCCATATTGGTAGACATGATCAAGTACAAAGTCATATGCATTTGTCCCTGTCTTGGATTTTCTGGGCATAAGGAATCATGTAATTATGAAGTAATGACAGAAATTAGGGGAAGTGATACTCCACTTGGTGAACAACTTGTTCAGATCACCTTGTATTACTGTTTAAGGAGAGGATAGATGAGAAGTTTAGACATTCAGATGTGAAAATTGAAGGTATGGTACCAAGTAAGAGAGCAAATCAAAAATTCTCCAGAGACCATCATTAATTGAAGCTCAAAATCTCAGAGAAATTGTGAGTTTTCTACCCAACAACATGACAACCAAGCACAGCTGTGTCAAACACGCTAGCAAATGGATCCTGGGCCATAACACACTATCTTTTTGGTAATTCAGTGTGCCAAGGTGTTGTAATAAACCTTGTAAGACATACAATTTTTCTACTGGCAATTGCCTACATAAAATCCAGATCGTATTCAATTTTACAGAAGAAGTTGATGAGAGTCAACAAAGATTAAAAAAAAGAATAAGAACCTGCCAGGCTACCACCAACTAACCTATAGCAGAAGTTGAATAGGCAAGCTCTTCTAAATATCCACCTATTACATATCATCATCATTATCGGGTCATGTTCATTCCAACTATCTCGGATTGACTACACGAATTTTATCCATCCATCGAGCTCTATGCAAGGCAATATCATATCAAATTTAATCCCCAACTACCCCTTATCCCTTCCACTTTAATAGATGTAACTCTTCTCGCAATAGAATCTGTCAACTGACTTTAAACATATTTGTACCATCTCAATGTATTTCCTCTCATTTTATCATCTATTAGAGTTTCACTTAATTGCTCTCAAATATATATTTTTTAATTTTATTCTTTTATGTAACTCCACAATTTCATCTTGAGATTCTTATCTCTGCTACATTAATTTTATACATGTTATTTTCTAGTGTCCTAATACTCTTGACTTATAAAGTATGACAAGTTGTACCACAATCTTATAAAATTTTCTTTTTAGCCTAAGAGAGACATGAAAATCATACAAGATGCTAGAAGCTCATTTCCTATGTATCTAAAAATACAAGGCTATTTTACTGATCCATGCATTTCTTTCTACTTGCAGGCACTAGTGGGTTAGACCAACATTCTTGAAGAGTATAATGCATGTTTCTGTCATGTTCTTAACATGACGATATTCCTCCATGGAAAGACAAAATAAAATATGTTACAAGGAAAATAGTTTAGCTCTCACTAGTAATAACTGAATGGTCAGAAATTAGAAGTGCAAATTCACACAGCTTATTGATATTAGCAGCATCAACCCTCCATGTAGGACGTTGACTTTTAATATTCCTCTCTATATCATCCAAAAATTCCTTAGAAACATAGATAAGAATCTGCAAATTAGAGAAAAAAAACAGAAACGAATGTGAGAACTCCAGAAACTGTTAGCAACTTTAAAAATCTCTTAATACATAAAAGCTGCAGCTACTCCAAACACTGCAAAAGTATTACAGAAATAATGATAATAAAATAAAAGCTAAAACATGCAGTATGCTTCATAGTGAACCTGTCGTATTATTTCAAAAGTACATGTTTAGGACCTTTTAAGCTTCTATGATCAATGTTGATTTTCATCATACAGAATAGAAGAAAATGGTATCAAAATACCTACTCAATCACATACATGTTCAGGCACTAAACATCCCTATTACAAAATTGGATATATGTGTTCTAAGTACAGGAAACAAGTAAAAGAATTTGAATAGGATAAGATTGCAGTATGAATTATAGACTTTAGCTTAAATTGACACAAAATAAAGATTATAAAGATCTCTACCAAGACAGAAAACCATAGTACATGAGAAGATAAAATAAAATGGCTCCAAATAAGTTTACCCCTGCATCTATATGTTTGGAATTCAATAAATCAGTCATGACATGCTGAATAAAAGCTCTGGCAGCAAAGTCTCTGGAAGTGGACTCCAGGATTTCCCCTACATCTTTCCATATAAGTCTTTCATGACTAGATAGGGCCAATCCTTTATTTGCAGACAGAGTCTTCTTATTTGGAATTTTCTGAATGCGTAATACCTTTCCAACCTGCTTCATAAAAACATCAAATTGGCACCGTATCGTCCATTTGTTTTTTTTTTTTTGTAGGAAAGAAATCATAAGTTCCATAAAAACAATCTAAGAAATGTGCTCACAACGTCTTAACCCATAAGCAAACAAAAAAAAAAGGAAAAAAAAATATCAACACTAAGATATCACGAAGGCTACCAAGAAGGGAGAAGAGCCGCAATAGCCCAGAACCAGATTGGCAGCTCCTTCTCCTTTGTAGAACCAATCCTTGGCATTGCTTTCTCCTAAGATCATCTGTTCTTCAAACATAGAAAAACGAGGGGAAAGGAAAGTTGATTCAAAAATTTGAGATTTTGACGTTCTAAACGTCTAACGATGAAAAGGAATGCACCTATTCATGCTTGGAATCAATTTTACAAAGAACGAAACGTAATTAAATTGACAAATAAAAGCCTCAAAATTAGATTTTTTTCTTTCTTGGAACGTGTATTAATTGTTATCGTCGTACCAATGTGGATCGTTCATACTGCCCGTGGTGGCTCATACTGCAAGGGGTGGGAATCGTTGCCCTGCTCCACGTACCGCCCGAAGAGAAAAGGCAACGGAAACACGAGACCCCTTGGAATGGGAACGGGTCGTTCGCTCTAAAGCAGAAGCTAATTGGCGGATGATGGAGAGGAGGAGGAGGGACAGATAGAAACGACGAAGATGATGCAGAAACAAAGAGCGTTAGGGCACGGATGATGTCCAGAGGAACAGAATTCAGATCTTCGCTTGCAGAATGCGAAGACATTGAAATTGGTCATTGAGCTTGCGAGGGTGAAAATTGAAAAACGACCCCCGTTATTTTTATTATCGCCAGAAAATCCTCGTCTTATTTTTTATGTTAAAAATACCCTTATTATTATAAATATGGCCACACTTATTAAAATAAAATTATTCTACTTGCTTTAAAACGCTATGTAAAATGTATTACTATATTAAAATATTTTTTATTATTAATTTAATGAAAATCATTTAAATTTTTTCATCAAAAATTTTGATATTCAATTTGATAAGAGTTTATTTATATTTGCTCAACATGTAAAAAAATATAATTAAATAAACAAGTTTTAATAATTTATTAAACTAAATAAATAAACTTAAATAGTTTATTAATATTCATGAACAGAAATTATGAAATAATATTTATAAAGTTTACTAACTATATATATTAATAAAACTTTTATTAGATTTGTAAATAAGACAAATAAATGTATCAAATTTATTAACTAATCAAATAAGTTTAAAATATAAAAATTTTAAATTGAGAATTTAATAACATTTAAATAAATCAAACTGAAATCAAGCTTAATATTATTTTAGAAAATAATCAAATTTGAATAATCATTTTCAATGACTTAATTTATTTTAAGCTCAATTTGATTTAGTTCGATTATTTTATCAATGCGATTGAAGATTTTAATTGTATTAAAATCATTTTTAATATTATAATAGTATTGATAATAGTTATGGTTAACAGCATTATGTATAATAGCATTAAAATAAAAATATTTTTCAATTAAAAAGTAATATATAATATACATAATAGAATAAATAAATTATTATTTTTGCTTCTAGCTGAAATAATAAAAGGACGTTCGGTTCGTCTCGGCGGTTCAGCTTCGGAGCCACTTTCCTCGAAGGTTGGTCGAACCGGACCGGTTCAGTCTACTACGCGCGTGGGGTTGGTCTCTTTGAAACCTTGACCTCGATTCCTCTTTTCAGGATCCGGAGTTCGTCGTTCCTTTCCAATCCCTCGATTTTCGTCGCTTGCTCCGTCCCAAATCGCCGAAGAGGAAAAGTGAATTCATGCAGGTAAAGTGTTGGTTAATACGATCCTTCTTCATCGTTTTCTTGGAGTCGAATTCTGATCTCCTTGTCGACTGACCCGATTGATCTTCCATTTTTCAGAACTTTATCTTCTTGAAGAAGTCTCCGTAGATCGACGTCAGGAGAAGAAGAGGGAGACATTAATGGAGGTTGATGATCCTGCTGCTTCGTTTCCCCTGGCAAAATGGAGAAGTGATTTCTCCAGGGCGTTTCAGTACTACTTGGATAAATCGACGCCCCAGGCGACCGAAAGGTGGATCGGGACTGCTGGAGTCGCTGCGATCTACTGCCTGCGCGTGTATTTGCTGCAGGGCTTTTATATCATAAGCTACGGTTTAGGGATCTATCTGTTGAATCTCCTGATTGGGTTCCTCTCTCCGCTGGCTGATCCGGAGCTCGACGTTTCTGACGGGCTTGCTCTGCCTACAAGGGGCTCTGACGAATTCAAACCTTTTGTTCGTCGTCTGCCGGAGTTCAAGTTCTGGTAAATTTTTATTTGCCTTTTATTTTATTAGCCACCGGGTTGAATTTACTTTCCCTTTCATCTGATCCAGTTGCTCCTAAAAATTTCCAATATCCAGTTCAATTTCCACTTCTTAGAACTTTATGTGCATTGTGTATACGATGTCTACTATGGTCTGCTTTGTTTGAGAAAGATGCTTCTATCAAACTAAACATTTTTTAAACTGCAAAAGGGGCTAAAACTTGTGTAGACAGACCATATGCTAGACAGTAGGTTTTATCATACGCATAATGTTGGACAGTCTGTCATTATCTTCGTGATATAGATTGTTATTTGTCTTCCAAAGAGCAGGTTGTTGTATGAACATTTTATGGCTGAATCTTTTGTTTTATCATCATCTATTCTTGATATTTACCTATGTATTTGAATTGTTATGCTGTAACTTTATTTCACTGCAGACTCTGTTCGGTTGACTTGGCATGAGTCGTTGCAGCACTGTTGATACAAATTATCTAAGTTGTAGGCTTAATAGATATTCCTGGACATCTCGTAGTAAAAACAAAGGAAAAAGTTAGACTGTCTGAATTCAATTTGATGCATTTTTTCCTAACTCATCATGAGATTTTGAGGCACTGAAAAAAGATTATCAGTTTCTTGCAGTAACCATTAGCAGTAGAGCTTCAGTGTAAAAAATGTGTTCTGATAAATAAAATTTTGGGTAATGGGTACCTGTCTTGGTAATTACAAGGTATTTGAAAGGTGTAATTATATCAGTAACCAACACTAGATGTACAAATTCACTAATTTAATGATGTTTCTTTGTTTAGCAAAACAAGTCACCCAATGTTAGCGACTGACATGTCTTACTCAACTTTTGTTTGAAGGTATTCCCGTCATCAATTAGGAACCTCCTTGCCTGTTGACTGAGTATGATGCCCTTATGGTCAATAACATTGCCCATAAATTTAGTTCATGCAATGTTCATTTAGGATGATGATCTAACAATAGATGTGTTTGACCATTGAGATGTTCCTGTTCCTGAAAAATGAAATAATAGACATACTGATAAACCTATCAGCACCCATGACTTGCTTGCATCACTGCTGTTTCAAGGTGCTCAGACCAGGTGAGTTTTGAGTGCCTCAAGTGCATCTTCAGGGAGTGCTTTCAGCCAGGCATGCCTTAGGCAAGTGCTTGCAGCTGGTTCTCAGGCATCTAGGTGGTCACCTCACTGATCCAAGTTATAAGAGGGACAAGGCAAAATTCAAGCTGTTTTTTTTCTCTATTTTTTTCCTTTTATTTAATCTTTCTTTAGTAATGTTGATAAATACTGTGTATATTTTACATCTGTTGTATTTTACTCATTCTTTGTTTATCATTATATAATCTTCTTATTTTAATGCTCAACCTCAATAGATAGATTAAAATAGAGTTTATTAATTAGTTTTAGCTTAAGTTGAGCACTTGATTTACACTTGGAAGTTGGGGATCTATGAATCATTATTACTTCATTATTGTTATTAATATTGATTTATTTGTTTGTTGACTTTCTTGATAAAGTTCCAAGATAGGATAGTGATGTTTTTATTTATCCCTTATATATATATATATATATATATATATATATATATATTAAAATGATACATTTGTATAAAAGTTCATACTTCGTGCCTTTCGATTCATCAACAAAAGCATTGCAGGATCTTCCAGCCTCAAAATTGCCTAGTGCATTCAATAACAGTGATCCCATGTAATAGCATCACTGATTGCTAATGTAATAGACTACTACATTTTGATTAAAGAAGGATAATGGATAAACAAAGCAATCTTCAAAACATAAAAAAGCATTGTACAGAGAATGAATCTCATAAAAAATGGTTGTTTCTATAAATAAAAATCATAAATAGAAAGACTAACAAAATTTAATTCCTTCATAATTATTGATTTGATTTAAAGAAACAATTTGAAAAAAGTGCAAGTGGAGCTGTGTGATGCTTGCATAGATTTTTTTTATAATTATAACATAAAATCATGTTTGATAACATCTTCATTCTCTTTCGTTTGTTGTGTCCAATTTTTACAGTTATTTGTATGCCTAATTTATCCAGGTTACTGATGAACAATATACAGTTAGTGACCCATGCATAGCGTTTTATTTAATCAGTTAAATTATTAGATGTGTCTAAGGAGTTAAATTGACTTCTTGTTGCAGTTTTCTGAGTCATATTTCTGTATAACTTTTAGAGATGTCTAAGGAGTTAGATTGATTTCTTGTTGCTGTTTGCTGATATATATTTCTGTTCTACTTTTATATCTATGTTTGAACTTTGTCATCTGTTTGTTTCTGTTACCTGTTCATTTAAAATGACGTAGAATGTCCATGTAATAATTATAATTCACAATTATTCAGGTATTCAATAACAAAAGCTTTCTGTGTTGCTTTTGTGATGACTTTCTTCTCCGTGTTTGATGTTCCTGTCTTTTGGCCCATACTGCTATGTTATTGGGTGGTTCTTTTCTTTCTGACAATGAAGCGTCAAATTACCCACATGATCAAGTACAAGTATGTGCCATTCAGCCTTGGGAAGCAGGTTAGTCTTGGTAGTATTTTAGGCTTTATAGTTATGGAATTACTATTCTTGCTTTAATATTTCATTATGATGGTTTTGAAAGCCTTAGAATACAAAGGCACAACTCTAACCAACGCCAGGATACCCTGTAAGTATCACTATAGACACAGTTTGTTTTCTTGGAAAAAAGGAGTGAAGCAGCGATGATCAACAGTTATTTAATTATTTTTTTCACAAAATATAACTCTTCCTATATCCCCTTCAGTTTCTCTTATGCTGCGTTTGGTACCTTGTAATCTGCCTTATAATGTAATCCAGATTACATTACAAGATAGATTCATTTATTTGGTATGATTTTAACATCGTAATGTAATATAATCTAGATTATAAAACATAAGGTAATCTTATAAACTGGATTACAGATTAAAATTCATGTAATCCAGATTATATTACAAGGTCAACACAAGTCAATGCCGACGGTCGACTACTAAAGACTGCCGATCGCGGCCGTCGATCTCCGGCTAGCCTGCCGCC
>JBAMHZ010000056.1:5948746-5964448 GCA_037177395.1 Alpinia galanga | reverse complement strand
ATTCATTTAGAGAGAGGATTTCTGTGGATCTGAATATCTTTTTTCCTATTTGCGTTTCTTGAAATCGGATCGGCAAGTGAACCACTGGCCCTGTTGGTGAGCTGGGTTAACTGATCAGCCAACTTTTGCATGATAATATTCTTCATTACGAGTTTTTGTTCTGTTTAGTGCAAGTGCAAGATCGATTATTCTTCGTGTGAGATTACTTATCCCTTGGATCCACCAACTGGTAAATTGTTTATCCCTTGGATCGATAATTCTGCATCTATTGATTGAAGTTGACATTCCATCTCATACTGTGAGAAACTCTGATCTCGACATTAACACTTTTTTTTTTCTGTCTCTTTGATGCAAGCTTGCAGTGAATCCTACTAAATGGGTGGACCTCAGAAACAAGATGTACCTTTACCGAAAACTTTTCGATAAATGTTAGGTAGGAGGTCGAATCATAGCTTGTTAGCTTCAATTATGATTATGTTTATTATCTCTACCATTGAGTGGAATGTGGTGCAAGATATGGTTTCAGGAAATGGAAACCACTTGAACTAGATGCAAAATTATCAGAAGGCCCTCTTCGAGTATCGACATGTATTTTACGATGGAACGATGATGTGGCAAACACAGCTCTCAGAGCTGGCTTGGATGATAAGTGTATAGGGGTGATTCTTAAGTAGATAGGGGTCAATTCCTAGGGATGTCATAACTCTGGGTCATCGACCAACCCCCTCCTTTGCACTTGTCATACTTGAGTTTCTGATTTACCCCTTTTTTAATAAGAGCAGCTGAAGGGGGCCGCTAATGTGATGGTTCTACATTTTTTTGATAATGTGGCAAACACGATGCCGTTTCGTTGGAATTGAAAATTGCGATGTTAAGTGAAGTAATAGTGTTACTAGGTGAAGCATAGTAATAGGGTGTGTTTGGTTCAAGATTATCATGGATAACTTTGGTTATTCATTTAAGGTTATTTATACTAATATTATTTGATTCAAGAAATCAATGATTTTTATGTAATGAAGGATGACTACCACGTCAGCAAAAGGGGTATACAATTGGGAATCACATTACCTTGTGGAGGGTAAAAATTTTATTAATTCTGAAGTTAACAAATAATTTTTTTAAAAAAATATCTTTCAAATTTTATTAAATTTTAATTTTGTCTAAATATAATTAAAACCCTAATCAATCACCTGCGGTCGCCATCGTCGATCGTTAACCGTCGACTGCTGCTAGTTGTCGGTTGCCGGTCGCCGTCAGTCACCGATTGTCGAGTCACTGATTGTTGAGTTGTTGGCTACCGATGACATCGCCGCTGCCCTTGTCGCCGATTGTAAGTCACTGTCTTTGTCGACTATCACTGTCCACTGGTCGTCAACCGTCGCGGTCGTCTTTGTCGGCTACCATCGATTGCCTCCATGGCCTCTGTCAATTGTCAATCGCTGATATCTTTTGAAGTAAACGACGTCTTGTAATTGAATTAGGGGTAATATAATAAAATGTTAAACTAGGTTATATATTAAAACCTTCAAACAAATAAGTTTTTATTACATTACGTAAATTTGAATTAAACAACATAAGTTATGTTTTATTCCCTATAACCTTAATTATGTGATTACTTGGTAATTACATAACTAAGATTATGTATGATAATTTGAACCAAATGCACCCTAAAGGTATGATGCACAGCGGCAAAGATAGTAAGACATTTTATAGGAAAACACAGTTCGATCTTTTACTGGCACATAGTTCGACGATGAATTTTCGAAAAATCTATAGAGATAGTCGGCAGGAGTTTGCATGGCGGAAAATACGACTTTGGTATTGGATGGCTTTTTAGAGATGATACGACTGTGGAGTCTGGGCTCACCCACTAAAAAAATTGCAAGTGCTTCCTTGATTTACCCGGATGGTTGGTGGAAATCCACTAGGGCTCCGACCTCTTATGGCTCAACTGTTAAAGGGACGTCTCAAAAAAATCGTGGGACAAACTGAATTAATCGGATTAAAAATCCGGATACACCGGTGCTAACAAACAAAATCTCATTCTCAAATAAAATACAAAATCGATGCATATAATTGACACTAATTTAAATTTTGATTTATTCTGAAATAAATTTAAAACTACAATTCTACTAATTAATACTAAACTTCCTTAATTACTTTATATCATTTCATAAACAAAATATTAAATTTAAAATTTCACTTAATTTTTGTTACTCATAAATTTAGCACATTCGTCCAGTAACTTTTGGTAAATACATTTAACAGTTTCGAAAATCTACTATAAATGGGGATAGAGCCAGGCTGGTTATTCTCTCGCAGGAAAGCCACTTTCTCGTTGCTCCTTTTGGCTCTGGCCTTCGCTTTCCCCAAACTAGAGTGCGACAGCCTCCGCGTGGACCGTGGACGACGGGGTTCGAAGGAGACGGAGCAAGCGGCAGCACCGACCGGCGATTCCTCATCGTAAGCCTTCCTCCTGTACTTCTCTCTCCTCCCCCCTTTTTCCTTTTCCCCCGCCGAATTCGGCCACCTTACGCCAGGTTTCTCTTTTACGGTCGGGATCGCGCGATTTGTCTGGTTCTAATTGCTTCTTCCTGCTCTCCATGGTGTATCGGGAAGGTTCGGATATCGAACCGTGGATACGTCCAATTTCTATCGGAATGGTTCGGACTAACCCTAGGTTCTACGACGTCTGACATCCATTAAGTCAGCGTACTTAGGTCCTTTCCTGATCGTCTTGTGTGTATCTGTTTGATCTTCCCGCATCCTTGCTTCTTGAGCTTCCAAATTTTATTTTATTTTTATTCTTTCTATAGGCAAAGGCGATTTTGATCGGGTCAAGCTGCTACACTGTAGATGAATAATGAAAATTTTACTTCCAGATAAGGGGGTTATGTTTATTTGCAAGAAGTTAATTCTGTTGTAAATTGGTCGATTGGATGATAATTTTGATTAGCTCGACTGCCAGGACCGGAATTTTCTTAGCATTGTTGCAATTCATGTTTGCTTTTCTATTGATTGTGCTAAGCTTAGGAGTTGGAACTAGTCTGTATTGATCCGATTATCTATATTTATGCCAAACTTGATGTCTCTTTCTGTGCAAATCAGATATTTCTCATGGACACAAGACATTGTAAACAGAATAACGAGTACCTTATATTCTTTACCTAATCAAGATCGTGCTTTGGGAGTTTTCACTAGTAGATAGATGGAAATTTGGCAGATAGATTATTTAGAAGCTTGACAATAAATAGTGGTAACAAATTGTTACTTACAACTATAGTTAGAGATTCAACTATAACAAAACTGTTACAAAGCCGGTGCAAGACCTAGTCCATGGGTATTGTGGGTCAAGATGTGGCATTTTCAGCTTTGTAAAATCCTGGAAACTTTGGATGGGGCTTACAGTCAGCATTGCTATGCGCAACAATGCAATGGATGGGAATCAAATTTTAGAGAAAGAAGTTGGAGAGGAAAATTGAGAAGGAGAAATAGAGATAGGGGAAAGAGATGAAGAATTAATCTTGTATTGCCTGACTATCTTGTATTACATGACGTGTATTTATGAAGTAAAAGTACAACTTGGTCATAGCAAAATTTTATTTGCCCAGGCCCATTTATTGTTGATTTCCCTGGATTCGTTATCTTTCTCATATCTTGATCGAGGCTGAAGCCTCCTTAGAATGTGACATTTTCCATCCCAATAAAACCATGCTTGTCCTCAAGCATGTAGTCCAAATACTTGTATCATACATTAGCTTCAGTTTGGAATGTCATCATCTTGCAACAACCATTTCTTTAGGATGATGGAAGCACAGAGATTGGATTGGAAAAGTTTTTCTTTAGCAAATTTGGATGGGAGTAGAAAAGGCGTTGTTCTTTTGCTTGATACCTGAGGGTGTGTTTTGTTTAATGTTTTCTCCAGATTGATGACTAGCAAGTTATGCCAACCTGCGTACGCATGCTCATACATGCAGATGTATTATTCAAATCTTCAAAGCAATTTTGTGTTATTTTAAGTTGTTTTTCATCCTTTTTTATTTTGGTGATTTTGTTGAGAATCTCTTGAAATCCAGGTTAAAAAAATTCAGATAGGTACATTTTTGACACTACGTCACTATTAACTTGCATGTTAATTATTCATTTTCAAAATATTTATTTTTGATGTCTAAACATGGAAAACATATCCAAATGCTTCAAGACAAAGATAAAAACCTGATATTCTGAAATTTCACCTGAGCAAGAAATGGTATTTCAAAATTTTAGATATTTCAGATAGCACTTAGACAATGTCTTCAAATTTGTGGGTTTGGATAGCCTATTTTTGCAGCATAAATAAAGAACTATGCATGTTTGCCTCCTATATTTTCACTCTCAAATATCATATCCTTTACATTTTGATATTTAATTTAAAGTATTGATTTTTCTGATGAATGATATTTTTCTTGTTTCTTGCTTATAGCAATTGCAGAACAATGATAAAGCTTTTTAAAATTAAGGACCAAAAACGGGAGGATGCAGCAAATTCCAGTGGAAAGGCTCCTATCAAGAAACAAAGTGCCGGAGAATTGCGCCTTCACAAAGGTTTGCCCGATCATGAGTTGTTCTGTTTGCACAGATCCATATAAAATATTTTAGTACTTATAAATTTGTTGGTGTTTATTGATTTATTTTTATCAGCATTGTTATTTTGTAAATTATTATCATCATTTTGTTAAACTTAAATATATTTATTGTTATTTATAAAGTTATTTTATTTATAAGATCATATTGTTTTTTTATATCGTGTTGGCTCTACTCAATAAAGATACAATAGTTCTGGATGTGGAAACCATCACTGATAACGAAACTGTGGTTGTTACCTCGATAGGTTTGAATTTGTCAATGTGCAAAAGATGCCTAACCACTAGTGTTCTAAATTGTTCTCAGCAAAACCGTTTGCTGGAAATATTCCTTTCTTAGAATAATCTTGACATAATTTGTTGCACTATACTGCTACTATTGCTGATTCATTCACTAGAATATGATGATACTAGTTCCTTTCTCTTTTTTGCTATCAAATCTCAAAACTATTCACTCTGTTTTCCCTTTCTCAGCTAACTTCATCATTGGGTGATGATCACTGTTTTCTTGTAATGTTAATTTAAGCTGTGAAATTGTATTCTATGTTATGTCATTGCAACTATATCTCATAAAACAATTTTTTTTTGCTGGTATGATTAATTAAATACTCAAAATCATGGTATAATGTGTTCCTTCTTATGTTATTATAGAGTTGCTCCATATTATGGTACTTTTTTTATTGTCTGGGATATATTTCACTAGATATTGACCAGCAAAACATGCTATTGTTTTTTCATATGTTGTCTATGATCGTGTCTAGGGTAATGGCCAATTAGTTTATGGGTCATTGAACTGAAGATTTGCTCGTGAGATTTTGTCCAAACTGATATGATGTCTAATAAATTTTTAATTTCTCTCGCATATCAAATATTGGTAGCCTAGTTTTTAATATCTGCATCTCTTTGATCCAAAGTGCTTTGTCCTATTATAGATATAAGTTAATATCATATATTGGTAATTCCATTTTCAGATATCAGTGAACTCAATCTACCGAAAAGCACAGACATAACATTTCCAAATGGCAAGGATGATCTGATGAATTTTGAAATCAGCATAAGACCTGATGAAGGATACTATCAGTAAGTAATAGTCGGTCAATATTCTGCAGCATTAGTTTGTATCTACATAAGCTAAGTGGTTGGACAAGTGCATATTCTAGTAATCTCAATCTACGTCTTTAAATTATTACAAGGCTCCTTGACTGATGGTTTGAGTATTGTTGTCTATTTCTTTATTTTTGTAAATCAGATTTGACTTATTCTTGTTGCCTCTTTAGCATAAATTATCTTCCTCATAGTTTCTTCTGATTTGTATGTTCAACTTAGTTTCTGCTTAATGATTTTGTCAGAGGTGGTGCGTTTATTTTCACATTCCAAGTATCTCCTTCTTATCCTCATGAGCCACCAAAGGTGAAATGCAAGACAAAGGTAAAGCTTTAACGTATGATAGTATTTTGTGGAAGTTCCTTTTCACTTGGGTGACAGCAAAATTTCTAATCCAGGTTTACCATCCTAATATTGACTTGGAGGGAAATGTCTGCCTTAACATTCTGCGTGAAGACTGGAAGCCTGTGCTTAGCATTAATACTATTGTTTATGGCTTGATTCTTCTCTTCATGGTACTTAGTTTTAAATTTCTCCTTTGTCTTATTACTATAATTAACATTCATCTGTCATTCACCCACTTGGATAATTTTATCATTTAATCTAACTCATAGTTTATTTGTTGTCATTCACGCATTTTGATTTATTTATTCAGCAATGTGCTATGTGCCACTTAAGAAAAGTTGACCGGCAATTTACCAAAGGGCATATGTAAAGTAATCAAATTTTCAAAAGACGCACTTAATTCCTGCCTTACTCCTCTCCTTTGTCAATGTTAACTTTTTCTTCTCTCCTTTGCATGTAATTTTTTTTATTTCTTTTTAAAATTTTTTTTTTTTTTCATTTAATGTTACGACACTGTTGATGTTATGCTGATAAAAATCAGAATCTGGTGCAGATATCTTAAAGACCAACACCACCGTGGTGCGGGTTTCTTGTGACCAACAACACCAAGGTGATATTGATTTTTAGCAGCATAACATCAATGGTGCCGTAACATCAAATGAGAAAAAAAATTAATTTAAAAGAAAAGAAAAAAGTTATATGTAAAGGTGAAAAGAAAAAGTCAATATTGACAGAGGGGTAATGTAGGAATTAAATGTGCCTTTTGAGAATTTTAAAAGTAAGGTTCACCTTTGGGAATTTGATTGCTATAAATTGCCGTTTTTACTATCACTTTTGTATATAATATCTGCGGAGAGGAATTTCCCATTTTTGTACAGTCCACATCAACCATTTTGCGTTTTGATAATGGGTATTCTACCCTGCCATCTATTCACTCACGCATGCATTTCTTTGAACTTTATTATTGTTACTCGTTGATGCTGCTAAGAGATTCATGACTTTATGGACAGAACTTGCCATGACCTTGCAAATAACTTGCTTTTCTCGATACCATTCTTTTATCATGTTTACTGTCGTATATTCATTTACAAATTCATATAACGCCTCTTACTCCAAGTGCTGTTTCTTCAGTTTCCGTCTGAAGTTGATAATTATTGAACTCCTGCACTTGTCAATTTTGGGAACTGTCTTTTGTCAACGACTTCTCGATGCTATTGTTTTTCAGTGGTTAAACTCTACTCCGAACCATTTTCCTACTAAGATTTTACTTAATTCTTTTCTGTGACTGCCTTGATCGCAGCAACCCAACGACGAGGATCCACTGAATCATGACGCGGCAGTGGTTCTCCGCGACAACCCCAAGTTATTCGAGACGAATGTGAAGAGGGCAATGGCTGGAGGTTATGTGGGTCAAGTCTACTTCGCAAGGTGCTTATGACCGAAGGCTAAGTGCAAACTGTTTCCTGGGAAACAATGGTATGGGCGAAAAGAATTTCTCGTGGTGCTATATGATATGAAACCATTTGTATTTGGCATTACCGGTGTAACTTGGTTCAAAGATTAGGCCATGGCGGCCAATTTGCATGCATTTTAAGTATTCTATGTTTATCTATCCTCTTGTTTAGTTAAACAGCTCTTGGAGTTGAGCACATAATGGAGTAGCTCAACTAATGATAAATTTTTCCATCCCACGATCACTAATAGAAACCTGACGGTTAACTAATGCCATTTCTATTTCATAACTCTAGAAATTTATTTATTTATTTATTTTTAAAAAGATAATTCTGCATAAATATAAAATGAGTTAATTTTTTTAAAAAAATATATATATATATACGCTCAATCAAATGTCATCCATTTACCAGCCCTATAGAATCACATTTATTTGAATTTTATTTTTGATAATATATACGACTAATTTTAGGAGATCAATTTTCAATTTGAAGAAAAATATTTGTGTTAGGGATTGTGGTGCTATGTTTTATTTCTTTAATTTTTATTTTCCATAAATAGATAATTCTTATGCATAGAGGTGATTTGAGCGCTCCTGTCAATCGGTTCCATATCCAACACAGAGGAGATAAATTACAAGGAGTATTTTATACCCAACCAAGGACTAATATAGCAAGAAGGCAGACACCCCAAAAAAGCTTGTAGCCTCCGAGAATTGATCCTTACTCTCTTGTGCAAGTCTATTACCGTGCTAACCATAAGACTCCTCGTGGGTACATAAATGAATAATTCGATCCTAACAAAAAAAATTATTATCAATTATTAAAATAAATTTGGATAGCACAAATTGACCAGGAAGCAAATAATATAGATCCTTTTAGAATTCAAATTCAAAAAATTCTAAGAAATAATTTTCGATAGAGATCAAATTTTTACTATGTGAAATCATGTTATTATGTCTTAGCGTGTCTCCCAGCTTGAATCAAACACCATTGCAATGCGATGAGGAAAATGAACACTAGGAAAAGCCAAACTAGGACAGAATTCTACTTAAATTGTGGTTTAGGAATGGTCAGGTACCGACCAAGTCCATTCATAATCATTTCAGAAAAAAAAAAATGAAGAAGAAGAGAAAACACTACAATAAAAGATCATATTTATAAAGTGGAGAAAAGAAAACGAAACTTGCAACGGAAGCTCGTGTTCTTCTGGGAGACGCAGTCGCCGCTATCTGCATGTTTGATGGTTCTTGCCTTCTAGGGACTGTTTCATCAATTCAATAAAAGCATTCCAATTGAGTTCATACCAAATTCTTTTGCTCCTGCTATTTGGTTGCCACTAGATTCCCCATGAAACCTCCCCCAATTTCGTAGTGCCTCGCTTTGGAAAATCCTACTTCATTGACAAGCTTTTCCAATTCTTTTCCTGCAGATAGACAATTTCTTTTTAGCCTATGAATGATGATGGCATGGTATCCATTCATACCTGAAGCCATAACTATCGAGAGCTAATAAAATGAAGCTTAATCCAAGAATAGTAGCTAAGCTTCCCTCACTGATGCAAAACAATTTATTTGAAACAGCTCCAGAGAAGTCGAGCTTTCGGAACTTATTCATGAATATTCAAGATGTGTTGTGTGAAACAATATGAGATCCAACCTGTTAAAAATTCAGCAATTGATCCTTTTAAGTACTTGTACTCTTGTGAAAACCCATAGTTGCTTGCAACGGGAACTACTATGTTGTCTAGCATCCATTCCTGGACCATGGAAGCACAGATCTTTAGTTGTCTCCCAATAAAGTGAAGAAAAAAAAAGGCCGATAAAAGAAAGAAAATTAAACATAGTTTGGCCTTTGTATGGACTGGAAAACACAAAGTACCTGAACCATGCTTACGAGACTTGATGTGCTCTTATTGAAATCTAAGATGGAGACCTTTGAACCTGGAAAAAATATGTAAATGTTAATCATAATCGTAAGCCATTGTCAAAAAAACCAAAAGAGAAGATTAAGAAACCTGGCTTTAGAACTCGAAATATCTCACTGAGAGCTTTTTGTCTATCAACCAAATTACGCAATCCATATCCCATGGTAATTGCATCAAAGTAGCAATCTGAAAATGGTAGATCTAGTGCATCACCTTCAATCCACCTGCAACAACACACCACGCAAATCTGGTTTTAGAAAATAAACTGGAAGCAATGAATTGTTACATTTGCTGCTTCACCTGATGCATTTCTAGAGCAAATATTTCCTAGAATATAACGAGATGTGATAAAATTTCTTATAAGGCACAATAAAAGTAAAATGATGATTCAAACATGAAATCTATCTATATCCTTCCAACAATCATGTTTCTGCTTCCTATTTATGTATATAATTAGTAATTACTGAATGTTTTGGTAGGAGGCTTTCCAATATAAGTCTTGACGAACGGAAGCAAGGGATAGTTGTTCTCTTGAGAAATCTAGGCCGCAAACCTGCAAGTGAGAGCATTAGAATCCCCAACTAACTACAAAATAAGGAGGAGGTATCTCAAATGTTATGACATTTCCATACTTAGTTAAAATGCTTAGCCAAGGCCTACAGAGCCATTCAATAAGCTAAAAAGCAAGGTTTAGCTTTCTAGAAACTATAGAAACTAAAACTTTTAATGTTCCATAAAATCTTAAAAAGTGTATGCAAGAGGTGTTCAATCGAATACTGCACATGATGCATAATGGGGGTGTATATGCAGCAGTATTTTAAGAAAAGATCATGTTACATTGCTACCAAGAGAAATAAAATTTACCTCCAAAAAATGACATATAACACAAAAAAGTTTACATCAGTCATTTAAAAAATAAATTAACCATCTTAAAAAGTCAAAAATAACATATCTATTTTATATGCAAATACGAGTAATATAACAAAAAATATATATATATCGATGCAAATTAACCAACAACAACAATTAATATACAATAAGAAATTTACCTATTTATATAAGCAATGCACATAAATTTCTTTGTTTACTTAAGCAATACATATAGTTTGCTTCTTTTTTTCTGTTTAGCCATATTGGTTTAGCCTTCATCGAAATTAACTTGGACATGACTTGACTTTGCCAATCTAATGATCAATTTAGCCTGCATGAATTGATGCTTGTGTGGCCATGGCAAATGTCATGCTTTTCCCTGACTAAATAAGCTTATGCAGCCGAACAAGCACAGAGACTCTCTACAACAAAGCATGAGATGGTAAAATGATTAATAGATATTCCACAATTAGACATGCAAATACACCAACTATTGTTTTATTCAAATTCCAATTGATATATCCAATCTAAGCAAAGTTGTTACTTGTGAGCTAATAATTCTTTTGCCTGACTAAGAAGCAATTCATATCAGAACTGTGCACTACAATGGTTTTAACTCAAAACCACAGCTAATTTAGGATGCCATCTTTAAGAAATCTCAAATGCCAATTGCCAAGACAGAAGCTTGACTCTCTATCCAAAGTTCCAAACCATAACAAAGAAATGTCCTCTCACCTACACCAATGAATCCTTTACGGCATAGATTGGTCTTCTATTTGCAATCAACAAAATTTAGCAGTGTATGAAGATTTAGCCAACTTGCTTCCCGGTACACTTTAATTTGATGCAACCAAAACTTCGGATATGAATGGTAAAATGTAAGTATAATTCGAGATGGCATGGAAAATGCAGCTCAAATGATGCAGCCAACAAACGCACCTCTCCTTGGAGTCCCACCTTCTGGGAGAGAAGGAACGTCAAATCGCCACTTCCGCAGCACAGATCAAGTGCTCGATCCCCTTTCTTTGCCCTGAGAGAGTGAAAATTAGCACGGCGAGAATTATGAAGAAGAAGAAGAAAAAAGGATCAACCACAGTAACCGGCATTCACCCGCTCCAGGAGATGCACATCCTCTTCCAGGATCGGTGCAGCCCCAGGCTGAGCAGATCGTTCAGCTGCCATTTCCACTCGCTGTCAGAGAAACTGAAACATAGAAAGGAGAGACAGTACGGAAAATAGAGGGCAGGAGCGGAGGCATACATCGTCGTAGATGGGGGCGATGCGGTTAAAGAGGACCTGGCGTTGGAAGGAGCAGCGAATTCGAGTCTTTCCCAGTGGTGAGGGAAAGAAGAAAAGGGATCGTGGATAGCCGAAGACGGGTCGAGGAAGCGGCGGACGGCGGTGGAGGGCGGCCGATGAAGACGGTGATGCCGGAGGATGGCGCACCGCAGCAGCCATGCCGACGAAACGGGAAAGCCTGTTTGTGTGGACTGCGTCCGCTCGCGCTAATCGACGGCGGATAATAAATCTTAAAATTTAATGTGATTTTTTAAAAAATTATAAAACTTATTTGATTGCCGATGCTATTGCGAAGAATGTCGGTGGAGTTCACTGCGGCGCTCACCGAGCCCGGAAAGCTTGCCCTTTTCATAAGAAAGAAAGGCATTGGCACCCCCTCCGCCTCATCGGCGACGCGGAAAGCGAAGATCATGTGGGCAAGGAGAAGGACCAAGAAAGCGGGAAGGGAGAAACAGAGGATGCGGTGTCGAGAGCGAGGTGCGAGATGGCAAGTATGAAAGCGGCCACCACGAGGATGTAAAGGAGGAAGGAAGAGAGGACCGGGAGCTAGCTTAGACTTGGAGAGGGAGGAGTAGGAGAGGGCGGAGAAGAAGTGGCGACGTCCTCCTCTCCTTCCGTGATCCACCGCCACATCGCAGCCATCCCCGGATAGTTCTTACCTCGTTGGCCTCGCCGAAGACGAGCAAAAGTCTCGAATTTGTGACCCGCCGGCGGCGGAAAGGGCGGAGATTTTTTTACCGACAAAGTTGCACGTCGAAGTGAATTTTTGCAAATTTCTTTTTCAATCTGGACGTGAAAGCGGCCCAACCCGATCCAGGCCTGTATAATCGGATTTCATGCTCACCGCTTGCTTCGCCCGCCTACGGCTACGGATACGATCAGGGCGGTTAGGGTTTCTCGGCCCGTTCTACTCTTCCACTTTCCCCGTAACACGCCTCGATTAGGGTTCAAAGCATTCTGCATACCTGGATTCCGTCTATCCCATGGCTGGCAGCAATTTCATGGGGAGAATCATCAGCTACGTCGTCAACGAGTTGGTTGTCGAGGGCCTTGCAAATAAGTATGCGTTTCTCAATCTTGATAATATATTTCTTTGTGATCGGAGAATGATTTGGGTTCCAATCATACCTATCTTCGTCGTTTTAACTTCCTGCTTGCTTTCCAGAGAAAAATTTCTTGTCTTTGATTTCTTCATCGCCGGTTCTTAATCTGGTCGAGTGTCCTTTCAATTTGCATCTGCAAAGCACAGACGTTCCCTAGAAGCTACCTAATTTCTGTTTCTTGATCCTCAATATACAGTACTGCAGCTTTGTTTTGTTTGGATATTGAATCAAAGCTGCAAAAGGTGATAATGCAACCCCAAGGGCCGTGGAAGGAAGGTAAATCATGGTACCGAGCATGGGAGGATCCTTTGTCCCTAAGGGAATGACCCTTACCCATTATTGCAACTCTACTATTCCAATACCAACTCGAATAGAAGAGAAAGAAGAGATCTTGCAACTGCTTTGATTCCATATGGTTCGCCGGGCTTGTTCCATGTCAATCCTTTTTAACCTCTTTTTAGGCTGTGTCTGATTATCGAGGAGGATTGTAATGTTTCTTGCCCCATTAAAGTTGTGCTTGTCTTCAAGCATGAGGTCTGTTTTCCTATTTGATTCCTTAGATTCTTCCTTTGATGAGCCTTTGTTTGGTCGGCAATGACCTCCTAGTTCTCCGAATATGTTATCATTCTTTGTTACTCCTTCATGCACAAACTTTTGTTTATCCCCTAGAGATGATTGTGGCGATTGTTGGGTTCCTGTAGCTTAACTTGTCTTCATTGTTTGGTGACTTCCATGGTCAGAGTGTTGAAATCCAAGAGGCTCAGCCATCCGATTTCTAGTACGACATCGAATTTTATTAAAGGAAAAAAAAAATGAGGAAGTTGAATCTTGTACCTTTAGTTTCTTACTGAAGTAAGTGGACCCTTGGGTAGATCTCAATCTGTAGGAGATGTTCTCCATTACCCCGATAATGATGGAGAATTTGAGCTTCCCATTTCATGTTATCTTTAGTTTACCGGCAAGTCAACAGGGATCGAAACAGGGTGTGAGTGTTTGTTGGCTGGAACTTAAATATTTGAGATTAAAGAACCCCTTGGATGACCATTAGTGAGTATCTAATAGTTTTTCAACATAGTTGGTGTAAATTGAATGTTTCTATGAAGAGTGAGCCATGTATCATCATGCTAAACACTTTGTCGTCGTCAATCTGTTCATTTTGTTTATTCCCTTGCAAACAAAGCTATATTGGATGTCTATAGCCGGATCATATTTCGACGTTGTCAGTGCACTCTTCTCATTTCCCATTCTAGTAGTCATCCTGAACTAATTCGATATCTTCGCCAACAGCCCCAGCTTCCAAAGGTTTGCTGTGAGAACATCTAAAGCCATAGAAGAAGTATCTACAAAAGGTAATTATTATTTCCTTTCTATATATGGAAACACCATTACCACAGCTAATGGTGTTAATGTATTTACGCATATTTATGGAAAGGGTTTCTTCCTGAGTTTTAGCATGAACTCTATTCCTTTCTGATGACTATTGCAGCTTCTCAGGCTAAAGAGCAACTTGTTGAGCAATTGAAGAATGCTACAAAAGATGTAAGGCACTTTGTATCAAATCTCATTCATCGATTCTCTTGTGCAAAAGTATTTATGCTTCTCTGCTTTCACTGTACGCAGCCATACAAGAACCATTGAACCCTTCCCAAGGAGCTCGAGAATAGTGCACTATTTATTATGAGTTAAAGTACTGGCAAATTAACGATCATTCAGCTCTGTTTCACTGAATAAAAGCTGCATGTGAAACCCTCTGTAGGTTTTTCTTTTGTTAGCTTATGATATGTATATCACAGGACGTGTATTTTAGAAGCTATTGTTGTTCAAGACAGCTTATCGATTTTGCCATCTCATTTTTGATGTGTTT
Organism: Alpinia galanga; assembly: GCA_037177395.1. Lineage (NCBI taxonomy): Eukaryota > Viridiplantae > Streptophyta > Magnoliopsida > Zingiberales > Zingiberaceae > Alpinia > Alpinia galanga. The sequence continues at coordinate 5,949,863 of JBAMHZ010000056.1, read as the reverse complement.
TGCAGTTCTTAAGGCCATCTCCCTGCGGACACGGTGCAACACTAATACATTTGATGGATTTTCAGAGTGTCATATTAGCAGCGGAGTGAAAGTTATGAAGATCGATCGTAGGCATATTACAATGAGTACTTTTGGATTCATCCGGAGGGTCATGGGGGATAGTTGTTCAGTTTTAGAAATAGTTGTATTTGTAAAGATCAGAAAACTTTGTGGCCCGCTGCGATTGACCTTGTGATGCCACATGTTTTAAAGAAAATTTTTATAAAATGATAATTAGATTAGTTATGTTATAGGATGATGACTGTTTAATTATGATTTAAATACATGAGCAGAAAATGAGAATTAATCTAATAATTTAAAATAATTATTATTGTTTTCCATTTCAGACCGATCAAAAATATATAAAATAATGATATACAGATGGCTTTTATTATATTATAATTAATAAGTAAAAAAAAAGATTATTAAATTTTGTGTAATCTACTTTTTTTTAATCCGCACTTCAAAATAAATAGGGTATAAAGTGGTGCTATTTCGTGTAAATAAGTTAAGATAGTGCTGTTTAATACCAATCAATTTTAATTTTAAAAGTGAATATCCAACAATTTTAATTTTAAGGATGCATTTGATTTGGGATGGTTGTTGAAATTTTTAATTATTTATTTAGGATGCATTTGGTTCAAGTTATCATACATTAATTTAGTTATATGATTACTAAGTAATCACACAACCAAGATTATAAGAAATAAAATATAACTTATGTTGTTTAGTTCAATCATAAGTAATATAATAAAAACTTGTTTGTTTAGAGATATTGACGCATAACTAAAATTCTATTTTACTATGTTACCCTTAATTAAAATCTAAATGTATGTTCATTCATATTCTTATTCTGATTTTCATTCATTGTATTTATTAATTATATTTAAATTGCAAAAAAATAAAAAACTAATGATCTAATTTCTATTTTAATTTTTTTTAATTAAGAAAATTAAAAATCATGCGATTAAAAGTATTTCTATTTTAATTTTTTTATAATATAGAAAATAAAAATTCACATGATTAAAAGCATCACTAAATTAAATATAATATATTTTAATTTAAAATACCTCTTGAG
>JBAMHZ010000056.1:5880159-5893662 GCA_037177395.1 Alpinia galanga | reverse complement strand
GCAGGAAGACCAGCTGGGTCAGGTAGACTAGACAGCTGGCAGGAAGACCTGGTGGGTCAATCAGATGTCAAGACTGGTAAGTTTCTGAATGGAGATGTAAGGCCGAGTCCTCTTTAGGGTGACAAAGGTAAGTGTCAATCTGACAGAGGAGCAGATTAGACTCCGAAGTCGAGATCGGGCAGTATTACTACTGCCAAATATATTGTATATCTGTGCTAATACTATATTGTAGGAAACCAGTGACCGGACCTAGACCAGCCTGGTCCAGGCGCCTGGAACTGGTCCAGGTGCCTGGGTTCTAGGCGACTGGGTTCCAGGCGCCTAGAATGTCCAACATGGCAGTTTTGGCTGGTGACGCGGAAGCATATTTGGCAAGGCTTCCAGTCGCCTGGACCAGGTCCAGGTGCCTGGAAATAGAAAATTCCCAAAATGTCGCAGATTCAAATTAGCCACCCTGGAGTCGCCTGGATCGAGTCCAGGCGCCTGGAAATGGAAAAATACCAAATGTACTAGTTGATGTGGAGTCGCCTGGAGGGCTATCCAGTCGCCTGGAATGGATTTATAAAAGAAATGGAGCTCAAGATTCGAGGAATCGATTGTTCTCGCTTACTTCGCTCATCCTCTTATGCTGCGACCCTGTGCTCCGTCTTCAAGCTTCAACGTCGCAATCCGAGGAGACGCTGACACGCCAAAGGACATCTACGAACCTTTTGTGTCGGTATATTTATTTGTGTATTTTTCTTTTATACTTATTCTTTAAAAACGGGGTAGAGTATTACTTGCCCTTATCATTTGTAAAAGCGAAATTAACCTTCGAAGTCGAAAGGTTTCAATTCGGAGGGTTTTAGTGCATTGCCCACCGAGGCAGCTCCGGACGAGCTGTGGGCCTTGGAGTAGCAGTCCGTCGAGGACTGTGAACCAAGTAAACAACTTGAGTAATTTATCTTTCCGCTGCATTTAACTCTTAGATTAATTAAGTTTGTTTTTAAAAGAAAAGTTTTCGAAATCGAGATTCACCCCCCCTTTCTCGAACTCTACGATCCTACAGAGATGAGGATATGAAGATGAATGTGTGGGCATATGAAGATACACAAAATAAGAAATGAGTGCATTAGAGAAAAAGTTAGAGTTGCATCTACTGAGGGAAAGCTCTGAGAGACACATTTAAGGTGGTACGAATATGTACTTAGGCGACCAATAAATACTTCAGTTAGGCAATATGAAATTATGATAAATACACACATTAAACGTGAAAGAAAAAGGTAAAAAAAGACTTGGTTAGCAATAGAAGGATCCATATAGCCGACCTTTGGATAAGACTTGTCGTTGTAGAAATTTATAATTACTTTTCCAATCTGCTTTTTTTTCATTTCCTAAATTATAAAAAATAATTCTATTTTAGATTTACATAGATCTGAAAGTCGAGTGCACAAAATTTATGGGTTATGCAATCCACATGCCTACAAAATCTAGAATTTAATGGCATTTAAATTGCACAACGAATTTATGTTGCATGCTCAAGTCTTGGATTTCCTTTTTGCAACCAAGTTTTTTTTTAATATTATAAAATAATCTAAACAATGTAACATTTAAACTATCAATGGAAATTTTAAAAACTAAATTTTACAATTTTATTTTTATGAAATTTTTTACATTCTTAGTTTTTTTAAATATTTAAAATAAAAGACTGCCCTGGGCAGCTCAGGTGTTCCCCCAACTAAAGCCTGTGCTCGAGCTGGATTGTAGTCCTGACTTGCTGGCCAGTAGTACACAACACAGATAACTTGGGTCAGGCTTAACCTGGCATGGTGTTTGGAGTCCTGACTTCTGTTTCTCTTATTTAAAAACAAATTTCCCTTATAAGAGTAGCTTTGATTGAATCCCCCTTTTTTTTTTTGGAAAAAACATACAATTACCAAATATTCATTTCAAAATTTAAAAAAAATATAAAAGTAACAGTGTTAATGTTTTCAGAAGAATAACATCAATAAAAGAAAACGTTAAAAACTTTCTAAGCTATTTTTGGGCTTATATTATCTTGTATGGATCAACCTAATATGTTTTCTTGTAAAAAGGATGATTCTGGATATTTGAATTTGTTTCCTTGACTATTCCTTATTGGTCAAATTTTCCTTGAATTCTAAGGTAATGCTTCTCCTTCCAGGTAGATAAGGGCATAAGTCCTGAAATTGTGCGTGCTGTGCTCTCAGAGCGTGCTAATTGGCCTTGTCTAGCTGCCAGGTCAGCTATTGAAGTAAGTGAGACATGGTAACCATTTTTTTCCTATTAACATTGTTTTTACCTTTTCTTCTACTTGTCATGCATATTCTTAAAAAGTGCTTCTGTCTGTTTTCTTTTGGATGTTTTAGAGTTAGGATTCTAGGTATTATGCTTCTTGAGGTACTTATTTAGGTGTATTTGTTAAAAAGTTGCATGGCGTAGTTGTTGTATATAGCCCAAATGATTTCATCTCTTATATAGTTAGTTCTGGATAACTTTCATTTACCAAGTCTCCAGAGGCTTTGCATGAAAATGGATACTATGATTTGTATGTCGAGTTAGTTTTGGATTAGTTTTCTTTACCAAGTTTCATCTCTTGTATAGTTGATAGGCTTTGCACGTTTCCATCATTGTTAAATACAGGATATCATGTGTATTTGGTGAAAGAAACTTTCTTCAGATAAATTTTTGACTGCTAAAATTTTCACCATTCATAGTTACTCCTAATTTAAGTTCTAATTTGTTTATCTTTCTTTATTCTTCTGTTTCAATGCATCATACTTTTTATTATTATTTGTTTCTTTTCTGTTGGTTCTATTCACAATTCTATCTCCGCAAATCACTTCATGAATTTGTTGAAACTGGTTTAATTTTCACTGTTTTATTTTTTTAACACTAAAAGTAATTTGTTTTATTTGTAATGCTAAAAGTTGTCATGACCTAGGTGTATGCTTCCACATATTAGGAGATAGCCTTCTCAGTGACAGTTGCTAGACAGCCAATGTCCATTCTTTATATATATATATATATAATTTCTTCAAATGGACAATTGAAAACTGCTAGTTAAAAGACCATTTAATTGCTACAAATTGGGGTGTTAAGCAATTGGCTGCTGGCTTATTTCTGTCAATATCATATGTAGATGGAGGCGTTATCGAGAAGTGAGATGTTTTCGAAAGTGATTCAAGCATACTCGCGACCCACAAGAATTATTCGTGGAAAGAAAATTGGTTCTAATATTGAGGTAATTGGTATATCTTTTCTATGTTTTTTTTACCATGTTTTCATGTATATGATCTAGCTTTGGAAAGTCTTAGTCATTTTTTTCTTGAAACTTGAAACAATTAAGATTTAAAGAAAATTGCCACAAATGCATGTTGTTGGTCGCTAATAGTTGGTGCCTCTCTGTTTCTTGTTGGGCTATTTTGCTATTGCACAAATTTTGAGTCTTTTTTTGGGAATTCTTTATCTTTTAGTGAACCATGTACTAGGTTAACTGTATCCTTAGAAACCAAATCCTACCTAGTTATTGTTTGGTAAAACCAAAGAGCGAACTTTATCATGCACAAATCTTGATTAGGTAATCATGGTTTAATATATTGTTTCATTTTAGTTGACATTGCTGAAATTTAGTACTTTCGATGTATTATTTATTGTTGTAATTAGTTGTTGTTATTATTATTCTATTTTCCGTTATTTAACATAAATCGTATGTTTCGATAGACTAACACTTTAGTATTTGAGAATAGTCAGTACACTAATTCCATCATTCTACAAGGATCTCATTGCAGGAAGCCCTGTCACCTGTGTCCTGGTTGTCACATTTCGGAGAGATATGCACCCCATCTACTATCTTTGAAGTTTGAGGGAATCACTGATCAGCACCACCTTGAGCACATAGTCAATCTTGTCACTTCCACCATTAGCTATTTCCTCCAACATTGCGCTTGTCATTCTACTGTCGTTTTCTGATTCTGTTCACATCTTCATTCGCAATAGACTTCTATGCTTTCAAATATTCCCTGTGATTTCTTTCATCTACAACCTGCAATCTTAGATTTATGGTGCTTTTGCTGTTGTTCTTGCAGTTTCAGACTTCTTCCGGTGTCTTTGGAGCATAGTTTTAAATCTCAACTCATGTTGGATGGTATAGACAAAATTTACTGTTTCATCTGCCATCCCACACCAGTACAACCTTGGCATCTTGAGGTCGGGGAGGCCACCCGACTTTTGTGTGGTCGCACGACCATCGCGGTGCTTCTGCATGGTCATGGTAGCCACCACAGGGCCTCTGCGGCCTCCGCATGGTCACGGTGACCTCCGTGGGTCACGTAATAAATTTTAATTAACACTTAGGCAATAATATCAATCAACTCCTAACTATAGTTTAGATAAAATAAATAAAATCAATTAAAATTTAATAAATTATATTATTAATCTAAAAATACTTCATAGATTTATTTTATTTATTTATATATTATGAATAATAATGTATCCATTATTAAATTGTATTTTATTCTATTTTATATCCTATTATAATTATTTTTTCAATGTTTTTTCTTTTTTAATTTTAATTTTTTTAATATTTAACTTAAAAATTTTATTTTCAATTAATATATTTTATAATTAAAAATATTGAAACTATATCGACGTAGTATGATATGATACCAAAACTATATCGTTTCAGTTACGTATCGAAACCTCAGCATGACTTGAAATTTTAAACCATACTTTGGAGCCTCACTACCACTTTCCTCTCGTTACTCAGCAGATTTCTGCTCATCTTTATTAGTTTATTGAGGATGCAAATTTGCAACAGTAGAGAGCCCTAATTGATTGTAAATGTCAAGTGCAGATGAATATTGTTGCTTTCTCCATGATCTTTCATGATCAATTAATGATCATCCTGGTTCAACCTTAAACAATTGATTCAGCCCTAGAAACATCCAACATGCATCTAGTTATCCCCATTAACCGTTAATTAGACTTTTGAATATAACATAAGCTATTCCAATGCGTCAACAAATTCAGGTTAGCAAGTCCAGATGTGATAGTCAAAGACTTGTAGTTCCCTTTTCCTTTGGTTATAAGAAACAACATATTGAACCCATTCTTTATTCAGTCTTTGTTGAGTAATCTGGTTATCGAAGGATAGAGGTGGAAGATTTGATACATCGCTTATCAATGGTGATGGAAGTAGAAGAATCAGCCATTGCTTTCCAATATTCTTGCTAGGTTGTTCCCAGCTCGGATACGATGAAACAAGAATTAATCTTAAAAATAATCAGCACTTTTATTCCATCATTCTACATGGAACAAATTTGATGTAATTATTCTAAAATAAGAAATAGAAAGAATCTCAAAACCATGGTTTAAAATTTCAATTCATGCCGGAGTTTGGGTCTATAACCAGAACGATACGGTTTTGGTATCGTATCATGCCATACTGTTAGAATTTTGGTACTTTTTAAAATATAAAATATATTAATTAAAAAATATTATTATCAATATTTTGATTGTTATAAATGCTGATTATTAGGTTAAACTAATATTTTAAAATTTAAGAATAAGTAAAAGTCAGTTTTTGATTAATTAAAGTTATACATGATGATTAGTATTAAGTCGATTTAAATTAAATTGAATTTTTAATTTATTTTATTCAGTTTAAATTAAACTAAATTTATATATATTATAATTTAATTTAAATCATAGTTGTATTTAGGAATTATATTATATTTAATTGTTATTATATTTTTCTAGCAATATATCTCTTTTATTTTCAGAATTTTTTAAAAATTAATTTTTCTTTGTAGTGTTTTTTTTTTTAACTTTTGTAATTGTCTATGTAAAAGATAATATAGAGAGAAATTAATGAAGAAATTTTTTCCCCATGTGTTTAAGGAAGAAAAGAATAATAAAAGAAAGTAATTAAAAGAGAAAGAGAATGAACTAAGGGGGAAAAAATAAGAAAGGAATACCAAAAGAAATTAATAAAAAGAGAAAGTGAAAAAATTTAGAATTTTTTCCCTATATTTTTAAGAAAAATGAAAAAAATTAAAGAAATTAATAAAGAGAGAAAGAACTAAGGGAAAAAGGAAGAAAGTAATAATAAAAGAAATTAATAAAGGGTGAAAGTGAAAGGATTAAAAAAAAATTCATAGAAATAACAAAATAAATTAATAAAGAAAAAACTAACTGAAAAAAAGAAAGGAATAACAAAAAATTTAATAAAGCGAGAAAGAGAAAAAATCGAGGGGGGAAAAATCTAGAATTTAGGATTTAGAATTTATAAAAAAAGAAAAAAAATTAGAAAAGGAAAAAAAACCCTTGCGAGATCGCCCCATAGTCGTGGGGCCTCACACTAGATTGCTTGTGGTTGTGCGGCTTCCTACTGCCTTGCAAGAGGAGGCGCCTTGCAGCCGTGAGGCCTCCTGTGGCCTCGTGCGAGGCTCCTTGTGACCTCGTGGCCTCACGTGAGATGCCCCACAGTCGCGAGGCCATGGCTCCCTAACACTCCACGGCCTCGCGCAACTGTGTGTTAGTTGTCCGTGACGTATCGGTCGGTAGACAAAATGAAATTTTTTCCCTATGCCAACTGGTACAGGACAGTATTTTAAACTATGCTTTATGCTAGAGATAAATTCCATTATTATGGGAGAGAACAATAGATTGCAAAAATAGCTTCTAAAGATAATAACAAATCACAATCCTGTAAATTGAAACCTCTTACTGACTTCCAATTCCTCTAGGATCTCCTATCTACTTTCTAACCAAAAAAAAAAAAGAATCACAGTGAAGTTAAAATTTAATTTATAACCACAACAGTGGAACTTCATTTTTTTTTATTTTAATTGAATGCCAATGTGGTAACCTGACATCAAGTTTGTTATTCAGGTAACTGAAGCTGCATTTGAAAAGAGTGAAGAAGTAGCTTTATGGAATGCTTACATGAAAGTAGCATCTAAAATTCACCACGGTAAATTAAAGAGGCGACAGTGTAATCTTTTTTATCTATCTTCTGCACCTTTTGTTTTTAGTTTTATGCTGTATATGTTGGTGTATTTTTGTCATTTATTTGTCTCTAGGTGTTAGTATGGATAATTTCTTTGAAGCATCATTGGTGTTGCTGCGTCCACTTGAAGATTTTTTTAACAATGTCTTCGTGATGGCGGTGAGTATCTTCTCATGTAATTATTTACTTTGCCAAAAAAAAACGTGCACTTTCTGCAAGTTTTTTTGACATTTAGATGTGGTGAAGTATGTGTCTTGACTTTTGATTATGCCATTGTCTTTATTGAATCAAGATTCAGAAAGTTAAACATGAACCTAATTTGACATATACATAACCACTGTATTCCACAATCACCATGAAATAATTTTCTATTTAATAACTAATATCATTTTATATAAGATTAGTCTGTAGCTTTGTTTAGCAAAGATCTAGATTTTTATTCTGCATTGCCAGTCAAGAACTGGCATTTCACTGTGTGGCGGTGTGGATAACCTTCAGCGTGGTAGTTGTGGGAAATTTTCTACTTACCATGCTTATCATAGTAATTTCCATTCCCTTTAAATTACTTCACTGTATGTCTGCCTGCTCTTGTTAATTTGACATGTATGGACGGTATGTTTGATGCATGTATCCATTGTTTGAACTATTGATGTAGGCTCTCTATCTGCTGCATATGGACATGGAATACCCCAGAACACGTCATAAGGAAAGATATTGACTTGTTCCAAACAAATCATTTGTAAAATAGGGAGTCTCTTTGATAAAGAAGTGCAGGAGAGCCCCATAGAATGGATCAAGTAATTGGCCAAGGAAAAATATTAGTTCTAAAATAAGAATAGAATAAAATGAAATATGGATACTAAGAAAACAAAAGATAGAAATAGTCAAAAATATCTTTAAAGTTCAACAACTATCAATGGATTCTTTTTCAGCCAGGTTCTACTTAAATTTCTTATTTGCTGAGGTTGAAATTTAGTTGTATTCTTGGACCAATCCATTAACAATTAGTGAAAGGGTTGATGCTAACTACTCCCATCTGCTTCATTAGCTTGTTAAAATGCACCAAATAAAAAAAGGCTTCCACGAAATAGGATAGAAGAATTGGTCTTTCAGAGGAGGCAAAACTAATTCTTAAATTTTCTGTTGGAATTATGTAAAACCTTTATTGGAACGCACCTTATCTCATTTAATTCATCATCGCAAGTTAATAAAAAAAAATCTATTTTGTGTTCCCATCGTTTATATATAGCTGATTTTGACTTTGAAAAATTCTTTTTCATATATTTCATCATAGCTGATTTTAACTTAAGTAATCCAATTAGGTTACTGAGGGTGTTAGCTTGAATAATCTCCCATTTGAGATTTTCTTTTCTTTATATTTGCGTCTGGTTCCTTAATATGTATCTATTGCATATGGCTGATATCTTTTTAACTTCAATTTAATTGTACTAATACCCATTCCTGACAGGAGGATGAGAAAATAAAGAATAACAGATTAGCAATTCTCAAAAGAATTGCAGAACTACCAAATGGAATTGCAGATTTCTCAGTTTTGCCTGGGTTTTAAATGGCACCATTTTTTTGGCCTTCTCATGACATGAGATCCCTAGGTCAGAAGAAACGTTTATAATTTATCTCAGTGTCTTCTTGGTAACTGCCCTCAAATTTTATCATGCATAGGCCTCAGCAATTAGTTCCCATCTAATTTTCATTGTAAATAACATTTTATTAAATGTTTTATTGCCAATATATAAAATATAATGTTGCAGGAATGATGTTAGATATAAACAATAATATTAGAGAAATGGAGTTATATTTAATAAATCACAATTTTTTTTTGGATTATACAAGTCCAAACGATCTAATATCATATGGACTTTGTGGTGTCTGAGGATTAAATCACTAGGTAATTAATTGGAAGGGAAAAAAAAAATCTAACATCTAGAGTACGGCTACAGTGAACTCATCCTTCCACAAATCAAATGACCTCAAAAGATGATATATAAAAGCATGGTTTAAATGAACTTATCCACTCTACGAAATTGTGATATTTAAAACCAACTTAATGCGTAAGTTTGACGTCACACAAAATATATTATCTACCTTTTTAGGTCCCTAATTGCACACAATTATTTTATTTCTCATATATCTGGTTACAAAATCATTATCAATATTTTGAAAATGGAGGCCTACCCGAAAGGCCCCAAAATGATTTTATAGTTAAATTTATGAAAGATAATGCGATAAAATTGTTTTATAAAATTAAACACACTCAAATACTCGCACAAAACCTACAAATAAAAAAAAAATGCTAAGTCAAAGTCATCCGGAATCCTTCAGTTACGTCAAATATATTTCCTCGCTGTTTCCTGACCTTTGTTTGCGAGCGGAAGACGAAAGGCCTTGTGTTTTTATCACTTCCCATACGACGGCGGAAGGCGTGTCTAGTTCGCCCAGGAGAAAGAGAAGAAGAAGGCGGACGAGAGAGAGCGTTATCGGAAGATCGCGCAATTATGGCGGAAGGAGCATCGGAAATAGAGATTTTGAAGCCCCGTTGCGACAAACGAGAGTACAGGAGGATCGTCCTCCCAAATTCTCTGGAAGCACTCATTATCAGTGATCCCGAAACTGATAAGGCAGCTGCTTCGATGAATGTCTCAGTTGGCTACTTTAGCGATCCTGATGGCCTCGAGGGTTTGGCTCATTTTCTTGGTAATGGTTTGATGAATTTATCTCTCTCTCTCCGGAGGTATCGTGGAATTTCTTTAAGCACATCACATATGTCGATGGCAACGATTCAGCAGGCAGGGGGGGGTTGAAGTCTACTGCGATTTAAATTTGTCAAACTAGTGAAATACTGAATTTAGACTGAGAAGCAATATAAAATGAAGGAGTGCCACAATTTATCGGAAAATAATGTGAAAGATCTTACGATATATATGGCGAATTATTTTCCTCCAGAGGCTTTTCTTCTTTTGATGTTACATTTTGAGATCTTATCCTTGTTTCTCTTTTGACAAAAAAATATTAGTGAAACAAAGTCATTGCTTGGGTAGTATTATATTCAAACATTGAAAAAGATGAACTAGGCTGTTTGTTCTTTCAGATGCAAATTGTTTTAGAATACATATTCCTCATTGTATATTATAATGTAAATTGTAAGATTGGAGATCTCTCGCAGCAGAATTATGGTGCCCGTCTGCTGGACCAAAAGAGTATTTTGCTGTAAACTTATGAGGTTAATTAGGAAATCTTCTTAGAGCTTTATGCTAACTTTGATTTGAGCTAAGGATACAACAACAACAACAAATCTTATTCCATTAGGTGTGGTTGATTATATAATTTGAGCTAAGGATACATATATATATATAAAGGCAGCTCGGTGCACAAAGCTCCTACTAATATGGGTCTTGGAGAAGGGTCAAGCCACATTGGACTTATTTTATGCAGCCTTACTCTGTATTAATGCAGGAGACTGTTTTTGCGATTCTAATCCATAATCTCAAGGTCACACAACAACAGTAAACTGCAGGAGACTGATGCGCCAAGGCTTTCCTTCATAATTTGAGCAAAGGATAATTGAGAACAATGTTTTGATGGAATTTGTTACACTACGTATTGTATGCATGACTTCACTGCAAATCTCTAGAGCAGAAGATTTTGTTATTGATAACTTTAGGAAAAAAAAGTCAACTGTGGGAAGAAAAAGGTTTTATGCTATTATAAAAAAATATTTTGTTGGATATGCAATCATTTATAACTTTGTGTAGTAGGCATGTATTGTGACTATCTCTATATGGAGAATTGTGTTTGACTCAAATAGTCAATTAAGAGTATTCAAATATCCTTGTTTGTTATTTTTGAACTATAATTGTTCGATTTTGATTACAATTTTTCCTTGAAGTCTAAAATCATCACTGATTTTTTTTAAATAGAGCACATGCTTTTTTATGCTAGCAAGAAGTATCCAGTTGAAGATAGTTATTCAAAATTTATCACAGAGGTAATGATATTGCCTTTGTTATTTGTCATTTACTTCAATATGACATTTTTTTATGCTTATATTTTTCTCTGCTATTCACTCAGTAGATTTTATTTTTTTAACCCTTAAATATTTTGTTTCAGATTACGAACCCAATCATTCTCTCTCCTTTTGACTGATAACTAGCCTTTGTTTCTTTATTTCCATAGTCCTTTGTTTTCTTAAAAGGTTTCTAAATTTTTGTAATTTTGATAAAAAGGATTCCAGCACAAAACTGATTAGAATTATAAATAATGCATGCCCCAGGATCTAAGTCTATAGATTTTTGGTCCAATTCTTGCAAGCACCTGAAACAAGCCACAAAATTGGAGAGAACACAGTGAAGAAAGATCTTCTAATAGGATCTTCCTGATGTCTACAAAGAGAAAATAGAAAATTTTGACTAGGGAAACTCCTTTTCTATTACAATCAATTTCATTGTGTTTTAGGAAGAAACAAAATAAAATTTCTCATCTTATTCATGTTAACTCCATCTTAACATCAACAACTGCCTCGTAGATATAAGATGGCTAACAGGTGGTGTTCAACTATAGAAGGTTTCAACCATAGACGATAACAAGTTTTTCTAAAACATATCACATACATATGCAAGAAATAAATTTATATCCTTTTGTGAGTACAAATATACTCTTAGATGCACAAATTGTGCGCTAAATCCTTAAATGTGTAAACTAAAGTATAATTTGTTAACCTTGTAAGTCAATGTACAATAGATTCTTCTTCGAGACCCCATATTGGAGGAAGCTTCATGTACCGGAGCTGCTTTTTTTTTTTTTTTTTGGCTAACCTTATTATCAAAAGGCTGGAAAAGTTGCACTAAGAAATCTTATTGACAATGCATTATTCACTAGTGGGGAAATTCATTCTAGCCGGCATATTTTTATAAGCTCCTCAGATAATGGTATAGAATGATGTTTGATGTAATACTATACTATGTTTGGTTAAAATTTAGTTAATGGAATACAATTGATAAGTAATAGGATATATATTATTAAAGGAGCTAGAATAGAATTGGAACAAGTTTGTTGCTTAGTTTGGTTCTTGGAATAACTATTCCAACTTATCATATCCTGGATTTAAAAGGAATAACTAATGAGATTTGAGAGGGAGAAACAATTTGGTGGGAATTGCTATTCCAGACTCATTTTGCAACCGAATATATGAATAATTATTTCGTTAGAATAATCTAAAATGGAATAGCTATTTCTACAAACCAAACATGCAGTTTTTGGGGTCTCTGCATAGATGAACTAACATTGATATATAACACATTCTTTTACAAATGTGTAAACAAGTAAAGTTACAAGCCAGCTTTTATAATGCAGCTTGTAAGTTATAACCGAGCATATTCATGAGTTTAGGATCAGTCGATTCATTCTATTCATAAACTTTTAATATGCCAAGCTTACATGTCATCAAGCTTGATTCACTGATACTTTGTTTGCTTCATCAAATGGAATTGAGATCGAACAAAATGGTTTTTCTTCATAAATATGATGAAATAGGGACAGAAATTGAGTATTTGTTTCATAAAATAATAATTCTAACGCATGAGAATCAAAATTTAAAGTCTCATTTTTTACTGGCTGGAATGTGATGGTGCCTATGGCATATTGAGGTGGTGTCACTGACACCGATCAAGAGGAGGACAAGGAGGGGAAATGAAATGCAAGAGAAAGAAAAGAGAAGGGATGTTGCACCAGTTTTTCATGTGTTACTATGGCTCTCTTGTGGGGAAGAAGATATCTCGAGCCGAGGAGCTTTAGCCTATGGTTGAGTTGTTCCTAGTGTAACCCTCAATCGTGGAATAACACACATCTTGCAAACTATGAAGCTGGAGGAGTTGCTTCTGTCATGAAAGCCTTGAGTGACAAAGAAGTATTCATGAGGAGGAAGACCATCTGCCTACAACTTTAATGTCTGTATCCATTCCGCATTCTCTGATTGACATGGAACACAACGTTAAATAATGATAAGAATACAAATTCCTGAGACTTAGTACAATTCATAGTCATCTTATCTGCCTGTGCACCATATTACTGTACTAAAGCTTTTTGAACACATACTGAAATTTGTTCAAAGTCTCATGCTTCTAGTTACCCTGTTGCATATCATGTACGAAACTATTATGGTATTATAAAGTTTCTTATTTTGTTGTATGAAACTCATTAGAGGCATTTCTTTAGTACATATTGTTATTTGTTAGGCAAAGTTTCAACTTCCGATTTATTGTGTCCGTGCAGCATGGTGGTTCCACTAATGCATATACAGCATCTGAACACACAAATTTCCATTTTGATGTAAATGTTGATTCCTTTGAAGAAGCATTGGATAGGTAAGTTTATACTCTGGCATTGGTTTGAATGAAGTCTATTACGATCAAATGCATTACTGAAATAGATTTTTCAAAATGAATCATCTTCATCTCATCTGGCTTTTCCAAAGAACA
>JBAMHZ010000056.1:5835376-5855318 GCA_037177395.1 Alpinia galanga | reverse complement strand
ATTAAGGCTTCCTTTTTTTTTTGTTTCTTTCAAAATAAATAAATGAATGAAACATAAATGCTAAAAACACAACAACAGTTACTTTATTCGTGACTAAATTTAGCTTACATCAAACGAAGCACCAGGAAGATCGGATTAGAATCAGCATAAAAAAAAAAACACACCTAAAAAATTAAACTACTTCGGCTTCTTCCAATTCGCCCTCATCCGCCGCTTCCTCCGCCTTCCCAACCGCCGGAGGCGCTTCCTCCTCCCATGCCAGATCCGCCACCGGTAACCGGAAAGTCCCGAACTTCGGCGTCGTCTCGATCGGCGTGGACCCCTTCGAGTCGAAGAAGAACGAGAACTCCCCTCTGACTGCCCCGATCGACTCCTCCTCCTCCTCCTCCTCCCTCGCCGCCGTCGCCACGGACGAGGCCGCGGTCTCGAGCGCCGCGGGGCAGGTCCGCCGCCGCTTCGCTTCTCTAGGGCAGGCCCCGCTATCCACGGCCTTCTCATTCCTCTCAGTCCTCTTCTCCTCTGTACGGACTCGGCGCGCCTCCGGATCTGGGCCGAGATCTGGGGAGTCGACCGGAGTGGCGGCGGAAAGCGGCGGCGCGTCCTCCGCCTTAGCCGCCATGGGGAGGACGAAGGAAGGCGGATGGAAAGAGAGTTATCAGAGAGGAATTATAATAAATAAAATAAAATGGCAGAGGGATTCCTTTCGCCCGCGTGGGCCTATTCATTGCTGGCTTATCACTATTAGTAATAATCCACTAATAATAATCTTAATTATAGTTGACATAGTCGATGCAAATTTGCAAGATGACTTTGACACTCTATTTTAAATTATATAATTGCGAAAAAAATATTATTTAATTCAATAAATCATTTTTTTAATTATTTGGGTTTTAGTTAGGAATGGACGTAGGTGGATCCCACTTCAATTAGCTTCTAAAGAAGGAAGGATTAGTGTGTGATTATGGACAAAGCAGAGGCAGATTATGTTATTTCCCTTGATAATTACTATCGTTTGATCAGACGGCTCTGGTAGCTCGATCAAGACCTCATCTGATAAGGCGGAATCTCCTCCCTTATCCGCGAACGAAAGCAGATCGAAGTGGCTGCACGAGTTTGGACATGGCGATGGCATTCGCAGGCGCAGCGCTCCCCATCGCTTCTCCAACTGCCTCGCTCGCCCTCCTTGCCGGCCGCGGAGGCCTCGGTCGAACCCCTCTCGCCCTTTCCAAGTTACCCGCACCTCGTTCTGCGGTGCTCCTGCATTCTTCCTTCCTTTCCTCCCCTTTTGCGTCGCTGTCGTTTCCTTCCTCCGTTTCTGGTATGCCTCTCCCGTCTTCTGTACTTTTTTTTTTTTGGCAGACGTTTTTGTGCTATCCATGCCTTAAGATTCTTATCATTTTGCAACTTCATGCGGATATGCGTTTCTTTAGGTTAAATGCCAAAAGCGAACATTTTATAGCGTGGTTTCTGGGTTTTCATGATGAAATTGATAGTGAGCAGTTCAATATCTGTTGAACTGTGTATTGTTTCTGAATCGACAATTCTCCTTTATACTGTGCATAACCTTTGATCTTTGTAAAAAGGAAATTACGTAGTTAACTTTTT
The DNA here is from genome assembly GCA_037177395.1 of Alpinia galanga. Taxonomy (NCBI): domain Eukaryota; kingdom Viridiplantae; phylum Streptophyta; class Magnoliopsida; order Zingiberales; family Zingiberaceae; genus Alpinia; species Alpinia galanga. Next base: position 5,853,713 of record JBAMHZ010000056.1, on the reverse strand, counting down.
ATACGCTTTATTTGGTTCTAGGAATCGTTTCTTTTATCAATTCTCATTTTGTTTGCCTATGTAGAGTGCTACTCTTACTATTCTGTGTCCTATTCCACTAGTAAAAGAGTTTTGAACAGATGTCAGAACATAATTTCCTGATGATGTTGCATTTGATGCTAGTTTTTGGACGATAGTCTGCAGTTCTTAATAGATAGATGGAAAACTCTTCGAACGAAGGAAAATGAATGTCCATACAAGCATCAGCAAGTAGAAAGTTGTGATTTTGGTCAAATCTTCTCGGAAGGTGTTAAAATACAGCAATATCTACTCTGGCAATGTGTTTTATGTGTGATGATGGTGCATTCCATGCTTAACAAAGTTTATTCTTGGTAATGGAAATTAGAAGAGAATTTGTTTTAAAACTACAAAATATAATTATTTAGATATGAAAGCCTGAATTTAGTTGTTCTAATTATTCTTTGTATTTGATTATATGTGACATGCTGCAATTAAGTGTGTCAACCATACCAGAACATATGGTATCAGAATATACAGAATCCTAATTGTTAGCCAAGGGGATATCTCTAATGTTTAAAAGCATGAGAAACTCAATATTTCCAGGAAGAACAAAAGTTCGTTTGTATTACTTTTATGTCTACAAGAAAGAAGATTACTAGTAAAGTGCAAATGGTTCTTGCTTTTGTATGCCCACCATATTTCATGTGAACGCTTTTGTTTATATAGTGAGAATGACATCGTGAAGGTCAATTCGGGTTCTAGCACATGAGACATCCTAGCATCTCTCTAAGACTTGCCCTATGTTTTTTGTCTGTTGCATAATAGTAGGTATCTGCACTGATAGACTATTTACTTTGATACTCCTCTCTTAAGTTAGATAATTGTTGATGAATCAACAATTATCTGCTATCTTACTAATGAATTGTCCACGCTCACATTGCCCGTGGCACTTCATTTTTTTTCTTAATTCCATTGTATAGACCCTGCTACGGTGAGCAGGCCATGCCATTTTTTTTTATTATTATTGACTTGCATCATTCATCCAATAGAATAACACTCTATTTCTTGTGACTTTCAACTTTATCCATCATCCCGTTTCAAAATCAAGTGAAGCTCAGATTGTCAAGTTAATCTTACTATGTAGCAGGAAGTCTCAGTGATCCATACTGAAGTGTTGACAACTATTTAGATAAATATCGTTCAACCAATTTGAAATTTTAAGAGTTAAGGTACATCTAGAGGATAAGTCTATTTTTTATCTGCAGGTGCAATTTCGAGTCCATTAATGACAAAGAGTGCAATATGTTACTTGCTCCTAATTTTCTGATGCAAATATTAGTTTCTTAATCTGACTTCATTATTTCACTGTGGAAACATTGGGAACGTATGAATTGGCTTAGGGCTCTTTGCATTTTGTTTGCATGTAAATTTTAGATATGTGAACCAATTGCCATTGCAACACCCTAACAATGTTGAAGATTTCATCTTCAGGATTGTCTTTAGGCATTGATTTTGGATGTGCTAGAGTTGTGAAACAGAGGTGCCACCGTCTAGTAGTGAGAGCTGGAAAGGCTGTACTTTGCATGACAAAGAGGTCTAGATCTCGAAAGTCACTTGCTCGAACACATGGCTTCCGCAGACGAATGAGAACAACCGGTGGAAGAGCAGTTTTGCAGCGAAGACGTGCAAAAGGAAGGAAAGTTCTTTGCACAAAGTCGAATCCAAACAGTGGAAAGAGGGCGTGATCACAGGTGGAATTCTGCACCGTTATTCAGCTGTATTCGTTCAGCGTATCGTGCTAGTCTGACTCATGTGGTGTTTGGCCAATTTTCTTGGTTATGCAAACACAATTCATTCTTATTCCGAAAGCTTGTTAGGGTTTTGCTTGATACTAGACGTCCATATGATGGAAGAATATCATCTATACAGGAAAATCTTTTGGAGATTACTTGTCTTTTTTTCTGTCACAAAGTCTGACGCATGAAGGTGTTTTATTCTAGGCAAGTCAGCGCTATTGCAGTTGGTCACTTGACTGGCAAGGCTGACTGTTAGCTCAGATAACTTGATCAATCGAGTTGGTCTGCCCATTCGTGTGTCATGCTTCGTATCGTATGCTTGGCCCATGAGTTTGTTTGATTTGTTCCATTCCATTAGTTCACTCAATTCATTCAACTTGCCCAATTTTTCCAATCCACTTGAATTATTATGAATGAATCAATGAAATAAACGATCAGTTAATCCCAAATCATACGTGTCATTCCATTTTACCAGTGAGTAGCTTTACGCTGTGTGTATTTAAAAAGAAGAGGTAGGAGTTCTTTTTTCCTCGATTTTCTAAAACTTAATCAAGTGGCAAAAGAATAGCTTTTCTTCGGGAGTCCTTCAAAATGGGATGAATGAAGCTAGAGGAAAATGATGATAGAGAGTAGAGCATTTATCTTTTATTAATTTTCCGGACTTTATCCGGAAAATGTCGAGAGATGGATTTTATTAGACTGAAGCACGCTCAGTTTTAATATCGTGAACCTAACCCCACAGGAGATGGGCATGTGGGTGTAGTCCTGCAAATGGGATGGAGTGAGAAGGTTCACCCAAGGCCGAATAACAGTAGCTAGTTAACTAACAAAAGAAACAAATCCTCAGAAGTTCCTGCGCCATGATACCCAAATTCCTCAAGAAAACAAGAAAAAAAAAAACACAGAATAAGTGATGTATAGCAAGCAGAGAAGCGTCATAGGTCAAGTGCTAAAGATTTTTCTAACCAGAATGAGTATATCACAGTATCCTTTCCTAACCAGAATGAGTATATCACAGTATCTCTACGAATTCTGAATTCAAACAAAATGTTTCGTCGTTTTTCTTCACCAAAAGATGTACCACTAACAGTTCTGGGTGCCTTCAAAGCCCAAGTGCTGCTGATAGAACGGAACCTGCACGAGCGGGGTACCATAATTAGGGAAGCTTGGGTAATCGTAAGCAGCAAAATTCTTTACACCGTCTTACCTGGAACATTGCGTGGCCAAGATGTTCATATGTGCTTGAATACATTATTGTAGGGTCGTGCCACTGCATGTATACAGCATCTTCTGTGTTCTGATTGCATCCAACATCATATGGATTGACAGTGGCTGGGCTAGGCATGTGGTAGCTCAGATGACTTTGGTTCCTTGGCAAATGACTGAAGTCACCGAACTGAGAAATACTTCCGTCATGCTGCAGTGATGAAGGCTGAATAACACTGCAAGCCTGCAGATTAAAATACTGAGGAAAGGAGAGCCCTCTGACATACCTGCAAAAACTATACATGTTAGCACATTGTCAAGCCGGGGAAAATATCAGGAATAAGTTTCTGCTAGTTAAGTCGCCCCCTTTACCTTGAATAACTCCGGTCATAGTCTGGATCATAGCGATCCTTTTCCCTGTCTCTGAAAACAGCTACTCTGGAAGCGCCATCTTTATAAATGTTTTTCTCAATTTCTTCATCATTTCTCTGGTATTCGTCATATCTACTTAAGGACAAGCTTTTACCATCAGCTGAAGCAGAGGAACCTTCAACTTCAGAGTTATTTGAACCATTAAAGATACGGGCTCGAGCTTTGTCATATTCTTCCTTCCGCTCTTCTACAGTTCTCACCTCATTTTTCAGACCTGGATCCAAGCCATCACCTGAAGATGCCTTGGGTCTTTGGCGAATGGCGATCTTAATCTGCTCGTTCATATCTTTTTCAGGTACTTTTGCCGGTATTTCTGACAAACAAACAACTGGATATTTACTAGTAGATATTTTCCTTGCAACTACTCTGCTGCATGACCCATCCAAAGGATTATCAACTGCCATGGTCTGTAAACCATAATGTTGAGCAACACGATGAGCAGCACATCTCAGATAAGAAGTTGGTAAATGTTGAAATTCAAACTGTTGTTCCTGGGGATTCTGCATGAATCTCTGAATGTCCAACTCCATTCGCAGAACTATAGTGACAAGGAGATTTATAGTTATGCATTTATATGAAGAGGAATGCACCAATAAAGTTATCTCAAGGATCCTGATACACTATTTAGTACTATGGGAAAAATAGAAGAAAAACTATCACACCATATGGACACAGCAGTGTGAAGGTCACAAGCTCCTAATAGTTATAGGACACCATATGATCCACCCCATAGGACACAGCTACAATCTGGAAGAATTATCAGAGAAAAGGATTCATCCCTACCTTAACACATCCTAACAAACCCTTGGTACCCTTAGGTGGTCCAGATACAATGGCCACGATGTAAAGTGCTGACAAAAAATATTTATCAATGAACAAACAACAAAAAATGAAAAAACTGTAGTACAACCAAACATGGTTTCAACCATTGCTAATATAATTCATTAACCATGTGGATCCATCCTAATCAGGGAAGGAATTTCCAGCAATCAGAGAATTAGAAAGCAAAATTATGATAAAAAGGCAGGAAAAAGATGAAGATCACAGGAGGCAACTAAGAGGGCATGGTCCACTTCTGCTTGAATATAAACAAAAACCACTGAAGTTGCAAGAATTATCCTGACTATAAAGTAGAAAGAAAAACATCATAAGGACACTAAATTGTTTCACCGGCACAACAACCTGTATAGTAATTTACACCACATAATACAAATGGATTTTATCCTAAACTTACTTCAGCACCATCTTCCTGTGATAGTCTATTCCTATAGACTATCGGTAGTGTCTATTCCTATAGACTAAGGGAATAAATCCTTCATCAGAACTGTGAATCCTGATATATAACATGAAATCTGAATGAACAAACATCTGCATCTTCTGAGAGATTGAAGGCTCCACGTCAATTATGAAGTTCTAAGGCATCACAAAATATTGCTAGTAGACAATGTAAATCAATGTCACTGCAAATCATAATGGATTGCCATTCATTCCCGTGTAAAAAATGAGGATGTAGTCATTTCTAACATTCAAGAACATCAAGAAACTATCTTCCTACAATTGACAGTCTTGCCTCAACCAATTCAAAATTTATACTTTGGGTAAATTAATAATGCACATCTTCTTGCCTCATTATGTTCCAACAAAATTCTCCATCCTGCTCCACCTTGTTGAACACACAAAGCTAACAATCTAACTGTTACACCCATTTGTTTCATTTAGCAACCCAAGAAAAAAATCGAATGATGCAACAATGATTTAGGGGCAACGCTGAAAATGCTCAAGATCTATGTTAATTGACAACTGAAAAATCAGACTTAGATGTAGATCTAAGTGCCTAATACAGCAGATATCTATAAAACTTTATACATGATCAATGGGCGTCAAGTATAGAGTCAAAATGTCAATGGCAGACGATGGATATGTATGAGGCAAATGAAGAGTTGAAGTATCAAATGCCTAAATGAGCATAATTTTTCACCATAATGTCTCAAACAGGATTTAATAAACTAACCAGTATAGAAAACACATATGGCAGCTAGACAATCTTGAACTATCTATCTGTGAACGGAATCAACTAGAAGATATGCACGATTGCCAAACATAACTGTGCAGATTGTTCCAGCTTCACAAATTAACCAGATATAAAACTTTCCATGTATAGATTAATTATTTTCCTAGCCTATTTTCCTTACAATTATAGAGATCCATATCCAGAGTTAAAGAAAGAGTTTGTATTATAAAAAGAGGCCTAATTAGCCACGACTACAAAACAAGTGAATCCATTCTCCTGCTTCTCAATTGTCCTCTATGTTTGTTTCTTATGTTACTACAATTGAGCAAAAACAGAAAAATCGAGAGAAGAATCTGGATGGACGACAGAACAAGAAAGCAAATAGAAAAAAAAAACAAAAATTCAACACAGAATCACAATTCGACCACCAAGCTAGTGATCAAATTGTTAGTCGTTAAACACAAATCCCTTCAAACAAGAGATCTTATGAAACAACACAGACCAAATCCAAGAAACCCAAAGAGATCCTGATGAATAGAAGTCCTGAGTGCGAATCCACCAATAAAAAAAAAAAGAAACCCGAAGCTTAGAATCACAAAGCACATGATCCCAATTCCCAAATCAAAGCGAGAGAAGAAACCTGCAAGCCGATGGCGAGAATTTTCAAGGACCTCGAGCAGGAAAGGGTCAACATGGCCGTGGAGTCCCTCCTTCTCTTGCGTGGCGGAGGCGGCAGAGTCCACCGCCGGGCCATCCGAGCAAGTCGCCACAGAGGACTCCATGAGAAGGACAGGAGAGAAAGAAGGATGGGGAGGGGAAGGGAGGGGCGAGAAGTCGGAACTCGCCTTCGCTCCGCTCCGCTCCTCTTCTTTCTCCTCCGTGTCTTGTCGCCTCCCTTCTTCGCTTGTGGCGAGAAATAAGGGTTTCGATGGCAACGCGTCGTCCTCATTCCTCACTCTTTAATCCTCTTTATTATTTTCCATTTTTACGAAAAATTTAAAAAAAAAACTAAGTAATAGCCCAAAAAAGACAAACGATACATTCCCGCGAATAACAAACTCAGTGTCTTTTCTATTTCTGAAGATTAATTATTGCTAAATAGTCAAATAGTTTTTACGAGTAGAGCTTTCAAGCGGATCGACTCGTGGCGGGACGGATAAGAGTGAGTTAATTCACTATTTTAACCGGTTAAAAAAATTTTAATCTAACTCAGGCAATCTAAGGCGGGGCCACAGATTAGGTGGATCACCCCGTGAATTATAATTTTACTATATATTAATTTTTTTTATTCTCATCAAATTTAATTTATAACCATTTGATCATTTACAGTGCATAAAAAAATTATCCTAATATTCCCTCTGTTCTTTTAGTAACATAGGACGTGTTGCCTAATTGGTATATTATTTTTTTTCTTTCCTTCAAATCTCTAACTAATTATTTTCTAATAATAAAATTTCTCTCAATCTTATCTATCAATCTTAATAGTATTCTTAATGAACAAGAACTCTATCTCACTCTCTGCAATTGGATTTAAAGAGTATGAAAAATATTTAGACTTTTTTTTTTAGACATCCATTTTTATTTACTATCATGATCAAAGATCGTATGTCTTTTCTCGAACACTAATTGACTCTGTTTTAGACTTGATATGTTGCACCATTATATTTCACTTGAAAAATAAAACTTTAATTTTTTTTTAACTCGCAGATCAACCTAAGCCTACTGCAGGTTAACCTGTCTTAACCTGCAACCTTATAGGTTGATTTGTTTAGACACACATTAGATTTAAGTTAATAAATTTTAACTTAATCTGCTTAAATTATTTAATAAAATAAACCAACCCAACCGACCTAATCTAAATTGACAGCTTTAATGACAAGACTAAAGAAAGCAAAGGAGCAAAGACTATGCTTTTTTTTTTTAATAATCCAAATATACATTAATTTTAAAAATTGACCAATCCAACCCTGTAAAAATGTTAAATCGACCATCAAAATAAATAACAAAAAATACAATTAAATTTCAAAGATGATTTGACATCACAAATGATTCAAACACCGTTAAGGAATATCCCTGCAATGTAAAAAATCAAACCCTCATGGGTATTTCAGTTCCACTATCATTAAGTCCCCGAGGACGAATGAAGACTGTATAAGTATACTACTACTCGAGTCTGTCATATAAAACATTGAACTAAGAAGGGTAGGAAAGTAAAAGTATAAAAAACAGGTCACTTGAAGTAAACAATGACAGCATAAACAAATGTTGCATTTGCATAACTGGTTTGGAATGTTTTGGGCATTCCCTACCAGATCGAAGTTGGATTAATGTTCCAACAGCCTCTTCAGCTGCAGCTGTTGCTTCTCAGAAACAAGAACAGGTGAGTTCATTCAAACCGTTCCATCTGTAAATAAAGAACAACTCAAACATGAGGACTCTTGTTAGGTAGTCAAAAATAACTGTGATACAGAACGCACTTCTCAAGCCAAGCACATACAATTCATCAAATATAATAAGTGAATTTTATCCCACTAGATGAGATATAAACTATATGAATCTTTCTATGCCCAAGCTCTATTTACTACTATATCATCAAATATATTTAAATAAATTTTATTTTATTTTATTATTATTAATCAAGTTTTTTTATCTTTTTTTTATTTAATTTGTATATTTATAATAATTTCATATCGTTTAACTGAAATATTTATTAATTGTTTAAGTATATATCAATATCATCTTAAATATGTCTTCTAAAATTTTATCTCAATGAAAACAATCCTAACTTTCAACTCATCAATAGGTACCATCGTCCATACACATACAACTCATCAACTACTAAAAATCATTAATAGTAGAACAAACATGCAGACAATGTGAAATACTAATCAACTAGTACCAAATACCAACCTGCTAGCATTTGATACCGTTTCTTGGTCAACTTATTTGTTTAGTTTCTTACTACTATAATAAAGCATGCACATTTTTACACGAAGTTTGTACCATTAAGAAATAAATAGGAAAACAATTTTCATGAAAGTGAATGATATCATGAAAAGCAGAACAAACATCAACCTATTAAGTTGAAACATTTTTTTAAAAAAAAAACAGTACCTTCCAAAGGCCATCATTCAGATAGTGCATGTTGTCTACTCCAATTCCTTTGTTGATAGATTTTCTGCACCGAGTAATGAACAAATGTTCATTGCATGACAATTCAACATAATATAGATCAAGATAGATGGCCGTTAAAATGTGCATATGCTGCAACTATCAATAAGATAAAACCCATACAGAATATGCATCTATTATTATATTGATGAATTATTGTATGGATGAAGATCATTAATAATAAAGAGAGCTTGGTTGAAATAAAATTAAGATTTTGAAATTTTGTGAACATGGTGTCAGCTTGCTCTTTAGGCTAAAAGGAATATTATGATACTACAATCCACCATACTTTCAGAATCAGAGCTTGAGGAATTAGAGACCTATACAGAAAAAATATATATAGCTCAGGCAATAATGATTAACATGGATGGAGACAGTTACTAGAAACAATAAAATAAGAAAATACCTAAATCCAAGAGTAATCAAGGGTCATTCAACTAGATGATAAATTGAGAAGATTGAGATGAAGGGATGCCAAGGAGCAGAAGGAGACTATAGAGAGCTAGTTGATTTGATAAAAATCGGTTTATTAAACCTAAATATTACTAGCCTCATAGTCCAGCGTAAAGTTCATGATGCGATAAGATTAATCTAGTCAGCCCAAATAGCTGGAACAAACATGCATCACACTTTCAAAGTTGGCGAGTTTTAAACTTTGTAATCTGAAAGTTGTGTCAACACAATCTAATGAATTTAACTTAATATGGTGCTTAATTATTATCCATACTGGAAATGGAATTCCAGATACAATCTTATGCTCAAGTTCTTGGATGAAGATTTGAATGATCGTAACCACTCGTATTGACTACTCTGGCTGTATATCATAATGAACTTACCAAATATTGTCTGACTGCTAGGTGACTAAAGTGTATCAATATTTTCTATCCCAACCATATCTTTTGCAGACGTCAACACATTGAAATATAGACGTCAACATTGATTGAACTTTATATTAATAAAAGGGCAACTCACATATCTTTTGCAGAAATTTTTGTAAATCCAATAGCCAAAGCATGTTGTTTTCCCTCAGCCATTATGGCCTACAAGGAAACTCGAAACAGTTTAACTAATGATTGTCAACATTACGACATCAAAGATTTGAAATCCAACACACTTTCATAGGCTCAAGCAAATATTTATCCACAAATAACAGATGCATTATGAGATAATTGCAAAGCTTGAATGTTTAATAGACTAAATAAACCAACTGTTAAACAAGTAACCATCTCATAATCAAGGACCAAGGATGGGTTTGATATGTTAACTGGAATACAAGGATTTTATGACATATAAGGCGAAGGGTACTGACTTTCTTTTCTATCCAGACTTGAAAGAAAAAGCTACTATCGTGTATGAGATCAAATAATTCTTCGAGTTTCAAAATAAATCAAAATTTTCACTTCATTGGGTATCTCAAGCATGGGTTTTATTGCTGAAATAGATTCAAGGATTTTGCATTCCCCCAGTGTCCTTGAAGCTTCCATCCTGGGAGGGTTTGCATGGTAGAACTAAAACTTGGATAAAATACTGTATTTCCTGTGAAATTTCATACTAATTGAGTTAAACATCTCTTATCCAGAGTAGGTATGACTGAGTCATCACGTTCAATTAGTATATATATACTGGCAGATCATACGGCAAAATCAACATATGCAAATCGATGGATGTTGTATCTTTTGACTAGCATGTACTGGTGCAATCACCACAAAATATAGTATTTATGCAAATGCCTAATGTCAAAGTTAGATGCATTCCCAAATGACGGTAGCTCATCCATTCAAACATCATAAAAATTTTAAATTTATAGATATGAAATTTATAAAAGTTACGGGTTCGAGTCGCAGAATTAGTCTCATATAATGCAGAGTAAGACTGCGTACAATAGACGCTTCCCGAACTCCACATTGGTGAGAACTTCATGCACCGGACTATCCTTTATAGATATTGTGAAATTCATATTACATAATTTATTCATTCACCTCACTTATATTTAGTAATTTTTTTATTCCTTTATAACTATAACTTAAGTAAATATTACACTCTCACACATCACTACGTGTACAACTTGAGTCAACTTTGTGATATCAATTTTTTAGCAGGTGGTGTCAACAAGTTGTCCAAAATAGATTTAATATGATATTATTCTAGTATTTCATATGCAATATGGTCCTAGTTAGCTAACAAGTCTTGGACAAATTATGGAGTTTCTAATCAGAAGCTTAAGTAAATAATTAATAGCTAAAAAGCTTTTTAACATGAGAATATAGAAGTACATGTTCAGTAAATAAATAAGCAAACACAAAGTAGACATTAACTATGTTTCTATAATAATTTTTCATAAAGTTTTCATCGTTATGACAGCAAAATAAATGTTGGCGTGCCTCATTCTCTTCACATGCAAATTGTTTTACATAATTTCTCATCCAAGATGAATGATCATGCATTGTTATCTTCAACCTTTTATATAAATCATTGTTGAATGAATTAAATAGTCAATGATTCAAGGTTGTTAAACTTTTCCAAAAAAAATTTAAAATAATAAAAGTTTGAGATATTAGAGGAAATTAATTAAGGTATATGCTCTTGTGTTTGGAGAGTATTCGAATTTTCATCATTTTATGCATGCAAAAATCAAATTTGAAAATGAAAATATGAAAATCAACAACTTTTTGTGCATGTTAAAATTCTCTTAGCTAAAAATAAACTACATTTGTTTTCTTATCAATAAGCAAGTAACTACCATGGTGATTTAAGAGTTAGCAAGAAATTCCCCCAACTCCAAGAGGTACATACAATTAACCCTTAGTTTTATTGCTTGTTCAATATGGCTTGTCCAAGTTTCAAGAATAAAGAATTATAACAACAACTAAAGTTTTATCCCACTAGGTGAGGTCGGCAAGAATAAAGAATTAGATTATGCTTCCAAATATTTTTTATATGTAAAATAACATGTACCACAGGAGTTTCCTCTAATACTTCTTCATCCAAAGATCCACCAGGTGATGTGAGTCCAGGACACATTATATTTGCACCTGATAGGACAAATTTAATAGCACCTCTGTCTACCTGAAACTTCTTCATTATATCTGGATCTGAAAGAGTAAGAGTAAAGTTAAGAGGGTCAAGAACATTAGGAAAATACATGTAATCACAATATGAGATTCAGTAAACAAAACACAAGAACCATCATTCTTCATTGTTTCATATTGTTGACGATGTATGCAACTTGTAAAGCATCTTCCTCAAAGACAATGCATTGCATTAAGTTGCTAAGGTCATGAGTTTTCATTGATATGATACAAAAAAATTAGCTACATGTATATTGCAGTTTAATCAAGATGAGTTTTATAATATAAGGTATAAGTTATAACAAGCATTTGTTTATAAATAACAACTAATCAAAACTGATAACAGGAGTTATTATTGAGATTTGCTTTAAAAATCTAGACACAATATTAAAATGTGTTTGTGGCTAGTAGGTCTCTAAAAGACAATCATGTGATACACTTACAAACTAGAGGTCTTATATATCTTACACTAAGATAAACCAATCTATGAGTACATAATAGCAATATCTAGTTTACAAAAGAATACCACCAATAAGAAGAACAGTGTAATCATATTTGACAATGAAAAAGATACTAAGGACTCTGGGTGGACCAAATTAACTCAATGAATAGGGGTAACCATACATAGGATATACAGATCATCTTTAGATCATACATCTAAAAATTAAACTTAAAAGTAAAACATTTGAAAAAATGATAAATGTGATACATTACATTGATGAAGAAGCCTCAATGTTGGCATGTAAGGTCCGTCACGAATGTTGAAAAATAGTGGCACATTGTTCACCACCACAAGGTTCAAATGATTTTGACTAAAAAAGAAGAAATATTAATTAGAGTGCTAATTCTATTGTGATTTCATCACTCAAATCAAACACATTAATAGTGGACAAATGCTACAATTTTCTCAGGATCCATATGGTCCATAAATTCAAGTCCCAATACAACTTTTCAATTTCAAGAGTTATGCATAAGAGAGTGACAAGATGCTAACAAAAACTATAGTAGAAATATAAATTTCCAAATACATTTATTCAAAAAGCCCCAATAGAACAAATTCTTTTTATCGAGCTACTAAAATTGAATAAAGAATGACAGAACCATAAACCATCACAGTATAACCTAAAGTTTTTTAAAAAAAATACCCCCTCATCTAAAAGGGAACAAGGTTATTGTTCATATTAAAGGAAGCACAAAAATAGATCAAAAGAAAATCATCATGAATATAGAACGAGGCACCAAAATTATAATAAATTTGTAATAAAATATAAATATATCACAAGGAAACATCAAGATAAATGTTTAAGAACCAGCTAGCAACTCAAGTTTGTAACCCTTTGGAATTGAAACAGACATCAAAATATATCACATAGCATCAACGCCTTTTCCCCCTTCTTCAAACTAGATCATGGGTTACATCTACTAGAAAACTCCAGTCTTTTCACTTATAGTAGTCTTCGATTCCTAGAAAATAAATTTTGCACTGCATGAAACTAATTATATAGTATAATCAAGTAGTATTTTAAGAAATATCTAATTATAAATATTGGCCTTATAACAATGTAATTCTCTCAATACAGTCATGCTTCTGCTTCTCAGGACAATTGATATATGGGTAGAATATCCAATCAATTGAATTGATTAAAAACATTTTAAAAAATCTAAAAGAGCCTACAAGTTGACTTGATTAAAATCTATATATCATATCCAAGTGAAAGCTTACAAAGCTGTGCACAAAAGAAAGGATGTACCAACCATTTTGCAACAATGAGAGGCACCTTTTTGGGAAGCATGTCATCCAACAAAGGTTCCAGACGAGGGTACTGTAGTTAAATTATTATATCACATATAAAAGCATACTATCTTAATGCAACAACAGGTTAGTATTAACCACAACAGAAAGGAAAAAGACCTCATCAGCTATGCTTTGGCGAATCTTCCGTTGTACAGATGCCTTTACTTGGTTTTGCGCAGATACATCTTCAAAAGAGAATCTTCAAGTGACATGAGAAAATTAGAAATTCAAGCCTATACAACTCACAATTCATATTCTTAAAATAAATTAAATGTATAAATAGTTATGTTTCTAACTAATGGAATACTAGTACAGATAAAGGTTCCGCAAGTTAAGGAAATATGAAATATGACACATGGAATTTGTTGAATACAACCTTTTAAAGGAAGGTATATTTTCAAAATCACCATAATTTTTTAACTTTTTATCTAATTCCCTTTTCTCATGCTTTCAAGTTCATAAAAAAGCAAAAACAATAGAGGAAGATTAAATGTTCAGTGATCATCAAAATATAGACTTCGTGAGAGAAGCATGCAGAGAGATGAAATACAATCAATGACATTCCTTGCATCTCCACCTTCTATTTTTTTACCTGATTCTGGAATCTTCTTTAAGACACATCTCATATATGCACCATTCATCAGCATCATACATTTCCTCTGTAGATCTCTCCTCTATTTCCTTTTTTATTATGGCACTCATCATGTATTTAGTTTATGGCATTAAGGTAACCAGGTTAATTGCTAGAATTTGAAGGTAACATGGTCTTTTAAGATCATAACATCCATGCTACTTTTTTTTCTATCCAAACTTGCAGGAAAATTCCTTGCATTCACCAAAATCGTGTTTTTTTATGGAAGAGGTTTTAGTATAGCGGAGCAAAATTAGAAGAAGAATCTTCAGAAAATGATGCACATGGATTTTGTAGACTTCACAATTGAAGTCAAAACATGACCATGGGAAGTGAGGATAAACCATTTGGTGATTAAGTAGCTGCGACATTTCTATAGATCCATGCTTATTATATGTTTGATTTATAACAATTTCATACAGCATTGCCTACATTTTCTTCTTCCCAGATAATTGTTATCCATGTAATGTAGATTGAACCCTTTTCCCAGTGATGAAAAATTACTATAGAATAATGGCTAAGCTTTAAATGTCCATCCCATCAAAGTTAACAATAATAAAAAATTTATAAGTGTATTTTTTTTAATGACCTTAAACAGCCAAAACAAGGTGCAGAACTGCAAATCACAGGTCTACGATGTCAACATCAACCAAGAATTTCAACTAACAAAAGAAAATTCAACATAATCAATAAATTATTGCCAACTCAGTCGACAATAAAAGCCCCAACTCAAAAAGCACTAAAAATGGACTCAAACATGGTGTTTCTAGGATCAACTCACCCCACTGCCCTCTGAAAAAAAAACCCCTACAAATACATTCCTTCAAAGAATAGTTCAATTCAAGTCCTTGATATTTTTTCCTCAATTTTTTGTACTCAAATATTTGGATAAGAGTTGGAAATGCAAGGGGAAGTGACTTTTTCTTTCCTGACAAAAACTAGAAGCAAACCTAATCATTCAACACTAAATTTTATTTTTTGAAAGATTAAATTTGGGGGCCCAAATTTGACAAATTCTCTCTTTCATATTCTAGTAGATCATACATGAATAACAAACTCAGGTTATATATATATATATATATATATTTTTTTTTTTTTTTTTTTGCACAACTGAGAGGATTAGATAATGAAGAGATAGCTTTTTCCATTGTGTAATTCATTCAAGAAACTTTCTACATTGCCTAATGGGCATGGGAACTCTTGACAAACCATGTAAAGCTGTGCCTCCCTTTTCTATTGTGATTTTGTATTTCTTCTTGCCTATCTTCTTCGTTGTTGCTGTGTTCTCAAGTTTCCAAAACGGTAGGAGCTATTATTTTCCTAGATAGAGAAGTCACATGGTCTTCAGTGGTCCTCAATAAAGTGATTGAAGATAAGTGAGGAAGGAATTTTTCTTCCAAATCCTAGATTTAATTTTGGTCCAATGTAGGGAACGAAGTCCAAATCCTTTAACAAACAGTTTTCCTTTTAGTTCCATCAAAGTAAAAAAGATAGGTGGAAGAGAGATGATATAATGCCTACCTTCAAGGTATCGACATGTTCATCCATACCTCCTGATCTGTATAAAAGGAGACTAATAAATTGGTCATTTGACCTTAACTACATTCTCCTAATCCTAACTGTGCGATGCCTTTTTATTGAGGAGAAACAACCTTCTGCTTCAACAAATATAGTAAGATAAAAATTGATTACTTCCAACACCATTTCCAAAAAAGAAAAAAAGAATCTCAATAAATCCATCTCTAGTTTGCTCATTAAAATTGCCTCTAATATGAAAGAGTAAACTATCCCATAGAACACTTTAATTATAAATAGGGTACATCATCATCGTGAATTTGTCCCAACTATTTAGAATCAATTATATGGATCTTATCTTCCAATCAGCTCTGTGTCAGGCTATCACCGGTAATTCAAATCAGTTACATCATTTTATTATACTAACAAAAGTTTTCTTTGATCTCTCCCTAACTGTTAGACCTTCCACTTTAATTGATTCAAGTCTTATAACTGCACAAATCAATTATAAAAAAAAGCACATGACCCAATGACATAAAAATGATAAGATCCGAACAAAGGTGGGGGAAATAAAACACTTAATAACTTTAGTATCAGAGAGTTTCCACGAAAAAAATCATATTTTGCGAAGTTTGAAAAATACAAGTTAGCATCTGTAGTTTGAACCTAAAAAACATTGATTTCAAGTTCACCATGGTAATAAACATCATAAAGTGCGAATCTAATTTGGCGAGCAGAAATCGTCCACGATAACTTAGCAGTAGACAAAAAATAGGCGAGAAAACCCTAAAACATAAGGGAACGTATGGAACAAGAGGAATCCACAGAACTGTCATCAGCACTTCTGACGGACAAATGAAGGAGGCGTGATTCAAAACTCGGATGCGCGATTACACAGACAAGAAAAAATAAATCATCAAAGCAAGAGAAGAGATCAGATTAAACTGAAACGCGTACGGTATGGAGAGTGAACTCACTTCTTGAACATGTTGGAAGACAGAGCGAGCGGAAGCGCGATCTGGCGATAAACGGAGTAGAAGCGGAGAAAGAAAGGAGCTGGAACAAGACGCGGTGCAGTGTGGCGTCGAGATGAAGCGGGTCGGGCCACAAAGGGACCTTCTTGTGAGTAGCTGGAGATGGTAAATTTCTACCCAAAAAAATCATAAAATAATTAAAAAATAATAAAGTAAACAATTGTTTAACATTTATTGTATACTAAAAAAATTTATTTTATTTTTTATTATTATTCTACCTTAAATATATTTGAACGACCTAAAAACACCAACAATAATAATTAAATTTTATCACACTAAATAGGGTCGACTATATAGATCATTTTACGTCATTAAATTTTATTTCTTATTATATTATCATCTATACTTAAATAAATTTTATATTATTTTATTGTTGTTGATCAAGTTTTTTTTGTCTTCTTTTTTCTCATTAGATGTGTTTATTTGTCATAGTTTCCAATCATATAACTAAAATATTTATTGGTCGTCTAAGTACATATTCATATGACTTTAAACGTGTCTCTCGAAGTTTTTTCTCTATTTATATAATTTCAATTTTCTTTTTAATATTTTCATTATTATTCTACCCATCCTCATATGTCCACACATCTATCTTAATATCTTTATCTTCATAACTCTGATATTCTGCTTATATACTTGAGTGATAGTCTAACATTCATCGTCGTATAATATAATAGGTTTAACCGTGATTTTATAGAACTTTACTTTAAGTTTTAGAGGTACTTACAATCACATAATAAAACACTCAACGCTCTCCTTCATTTTAACAATTCTGCTTGTATTTTATGAAAATATTTCTTTTAATTTCCCTATCATCTTACAAAAATGATCCTAAATACTTAAAACTTTTAGTTCTAGATAACTTGTCATCTTCTATCTTAATACTAATTTCATTACGTTTAATATTACTAAACTTAAATTTTATATATTCTGTCTTTACCCTACTAAGCCTAAAACTTTCACTTCTAGTGTCTTTTGCTAAGATTCTAATTTAATATTTACTTCTTCACATGTCACATCTGCCAAAATAATATAATCTACAAATAACATGCACAATGATATTGTGTTATGAATGTACCCAGTGAATTTGTCCATGATTAATGTAAAAAGATAGAGAATTTAAAGTTGATCTTTGATGTAACTCCATTTTTATTGAAAATATTTAAGTTAATCCGTCTAAAGTTTTCGCTATTATTGTTACTTCCTCATACATATCTTTAATTAATTCAATATGTGTTAGGTTAACGTCTCTTTTGTTTTCTAGAATTCTTTATATAATTTATTTTGAGATTCCGTTGTAAGTTTTTTCTAAGTCAATGAGTATCATGTGTAGATCTGTTTTTGCTCTCGATATTTTTAAATTAGTTGCATGAGAATATATATAGTTTCTATTGTCGACCTTCCAAGCATGCATCCAAATTGATTTTCGGTAACATTGGTCTCCGTCCTTGATTTGTTTTATAGTATTTTTTCCCAAGTTTTATGTTATGACTTGTTAGTTTAATATCCCTATAATTTGTACAATTTTGTATGTCCCCCTTATTCTTATATAAGTAAATTAGAGTACTTATCCTCAATTCATTAGATTTTTTTTATTTTTAATACTATGTTAAATAATTTTGTAAGTTATTCAATACTTTATTTCTCTAAGACACTTCCATACTTCTATCGGAATATC